>JAVQKG010333171.1:0-11677 GCA_036025885.1 Hypseleotris bucephala | reverse complement strand
GCGATATTTTTTCAGCCCCAATTCTTCTGTTGATGAATACTAGTTTTATTTTATTTCTTGTAATTATCTATTTTTAGTTTTTAGTTTTGAGAAATAACTTCAGACCATTGCTTGTTATTCTGATCATTGCTGGTTTGTGTGAGACCATGGTAGAAAGGAGAGGAAAAAAGGAAGAACATTATTCAAACTTTACAATATAGACTTTTTTATTCCTGCACAAAAGCATGTACTTCAACTTCAAGAACTAGATATATAAAGTTAATAGTAGGTAAGTAGATGCTTTCTTTTCAATTGCTTTGGACCACTTACTTATTCACCCCATCAATGCAGAGAGCCCCGTTTTGGCAGGGCTGATCCTGGCACTCGTCTGTGTTTATTTGGCACTGATCCCCATGGAAACCGGGCCGGCAGGTGCAGCTGAAACCGTCGACATCGTCACGACAACCGCCTCCATTAAGACACGGCTCTGACTGACACTCGTCAATCTCCACTTCACACGAGAGACCTGTGACATGCATCAAAGCAGGGCAGATGTCAGGAGGGCAGTGGAGGACAGGCTGAACATGGAGGCTTTATTATTGTGTGTGTTTGTAGCTTTTATCTTCCACTCAGGGTGTAGTAAAACTTAAAAAAAAAAAAAAACATAGAACAAACAAACTGAAAGCAAAAGAGCATTTTTGAAAAATAAGATATTTTTGTACCTTATGGCTTGGCTTAGGTTTGATGGCCAAAAAGCAATTGCAATGCATTAAGAGTAATATTTCCAAGTCAAATTTGCAGGACACGTCAAATATATATTTTTAAAAACAAAGCATTATATTTCCTATTCTACTGTATGTATTTCTCAATATAATAACATCAACATTCACTAAATATATTGATGCCAGTTCACCTTTTAAATATATTTATTTAATCACAAGAAATTTTAATTCAAGAATTGAAAAAAACAAAAATGGTTAACAATGTTACCTGTTACTTAGTTACTTACTAATGTTACAATAACTCTAATCAGTGTAAATATATGTCAGATTAAAGACAATTTGTTATTTATGATATACAGTATTTAGATATTGTAATCTTTTTTAGATTTTGTGATTAATTTAGTGATACACAAACAGTATATTGTGCAGCCCTATTTCTCCAGTTTATGAATTCGTTTTTTATTTTATTTCTTGTAATTCTCTATTTTGTATTTAATAGTAAGTCTTCTCTCACCAGTGTACCCAGCAGGGCAGAGGCAGGAGTACCGTCCCACTCTGTCCACACATAAGCCCCCGTTCTCACAGGGCTGAGATACACACTCGTTCACATCGATCTGACAGTGGGACCCCTGGAACCCCGGCACACAGAAACAAGAGTAACGGTCTCCACGGATACGACACAGGGCGCGGTTCTGACACGGGTTTGGAGAGCACAGGTCCAATCGAGACGGGAGGGCGTTAGGAGAGCCACCTGTGAAGAAGAAACCAAAAGGGAAGTTAGTTATAACATATTCTCTAGTCACAAAATTAAGGTAATTTGTCCTTTCGGGTGAAATTTCTGGAATTTCAGTGATGATACAGACTATCATGAAAACTTTTTGTAGGTATTAAATGTCCAAAAAACTGTCAAATGGTCAAACTGGATATAAAGGTTGAACACATGATCTTAACTTTGCAATTAATTTATCATTCTTTCAACCTCTTGAGAATTGAGTCTTGATACTGTAAATGTGTGTTTCTAGCATTAATGAATGAACTTTCATTTACATATTTACATACAGTATTAGCTTCAGCATTGTACATCTTTCTAGACAAACAGCGGATCATTTGCCATTAATCACCTCTATCCTCTGCATCCTCTCCTGAATACCATTACGTTTATGAGTGGCTAAGACATTTTTCTCTTCATAAATACGATATAAATACTGTTTTTTCTCACTCTTGACAATTTTCATTCATTAACTTACCCTGAGTCTTGTCCCCTATAGCTTTAATATATGCAGTAATGTGCTGAAGACAAACAGCCATCAGCAAGCATTTCAAAACTGCTATAGTACAAGCCAAAAAACTAGACTAGCTAATATCCACTTGTATTTCTAATCTTTTGCAAATGTTTAACCACATTTCTACCTCTTCTATTCCTACATCCCACAGATATCTAAAAGCCCTTGAAAGCACTAAACGTCTGCTCCATCCCAGCCACATTTGATGGAGTGTGACTAGATTTGCAATTAAGGATAAATCATGAAGCTAAGATCCAACAATAGACCTCAAGTTATCTCCTCATACATGATAATACTGCAGAGAAATCACGCCTCAAGTGCCCATCCAGGACCCCAATCAGATCAAGTGCGGGCTATAAAGATGTACCAGCACGCAATTAGGCCCAAAGCTTCAAAATCACCATCTCGGAGTGCAATGTTGTGTCATTGGTTGAGGTCAATCAATTTTATAGCCAATGGTTTCTAAGGCAGCTTGTGTAGTATGTAAGTCTAGACATAAACTCAGCATGATAGCAATATGGACCAAATCCCAGAGTGGGGGAAGGATAGAGGGAATTTATGACTATATGTTTAATAGTAGTAATAAATTGAACAATACACAGGCTTGGGCAATGCAAAATAAACACTAGAAAATAGATAGAAAAGGTTGGCAGTTTGACTTCAGTTTGTGCAGCTGTTGTGTCCATGGGCAAGACATTTCATCCACCTTGCCCTAGTTATGTTAGTATGTTATTCGAGTGTTGTATTCAAAGAGGCTTGGCATGGTGTAACTGCCTCATCTCTGTCAGTCTGCCCCAGGACAGATGTGGCTACAGAGGTTGCTACTGCCAGTGTGTGACTGCGGAGTGATTGAATAATAGACAGAATTGTAAGGTGCTTTAAATGTTATTAGAAAAAGCTATAAATTAACATAATCCATAGTTTTTACTTTATGCTTTTATAGTGTACATCTGTGGTTCTGAGCAGGCCAAGTTGCAGTTCTTCTGCTGAAATATGGCATCTGCATTTTAAAATCACTTTTAACCTTTCATATAATAAAAACATTTATTTACCCTTTAATAATGAACTTTTATACTATATTCAACCACCCCGCAATTATCCATTTTTGGAGCCCTATCCACCAGTTGGAATTCACTACATATCTTTCCCATTGACTATTTTGCTGTGAATCGTGCCTGTAATGAAAGCACTAGTGTTTGAGCTTTCTCATGATTTACTGCCAAGCCTGTTGCTTATTAAAGACATCGCTCCATCCAACCCCACATGCCCTCCCTCCCACTGCATGTAAGCTTTTTCAGATGCAAATGTCGTCTATTGGTCTTTGTTCGGGCCTATCTGAAAGCTCTCTAATGGTACATGCACCTGACACATCTTTTGCCCTGATGCATTCTGCTGCCCTATCTGTCTGTGTGATTGTGTTTGTAGTGATAAGGACATGTCTTTTAAGGGCTGTTGTATGGCCTGGTTGACACCCCCTTTAACCCCGACTACCCTGTGTCTTTGTCCAATAACTTATCCAGAAAAAACACCCCTGCTCCCCCACACCTCACACTCCCTCGTGGGTCACTAGGCGAGTATTGTTAGAGGTCCTTTTCTAATCTGCTATTCTGCCCCCGGCGATGATGTCAGCTCGCAATCTTGTAATTGAAATTCAAAACATGGAGATGAGAAAATGCAGGCTATTTACAAGCTATTTACCATAACACTAACTATAATCAACATAATATACTCTAGCTGCAAACACATGGTCGAAAACCTGGAAGAAAAAGAGAATACAACTCACGGGATATTAAGCTAATTGAGTTAGTTCACTAATTCTGTAACAGCTGGTTTAGTAGGCTATTAAACACTGCAAAAATCTAGCAAAATGTCCATTGCTTAGTACGATCAACAGGCAACATTGAGGTGGTTACTTGGGCCAATATCCACTGATAAAATACCTTAGAAGCAACATGGCCTATACAAAATAGCAGTTTGCAGCGTAGGAATGCATGATATTGCATTGCAATGTCTACTCCCAATTTAAACTGTCAATGTACTAAGTAGTAAAAAAAAGTTATCGCTAGACGGTATGGATTGAAATTTGGCATAATTATTTTCTTTGGTGACATTTTTGTGTGCAGAGTTTGTGATGAGTCTGTCTGACCAACTGTCATCATCAGAAGATGCTGCAGCCTGAAAGACATTTTCCAATAGTAAATGAAGTATGTATGGCTATTTTACACCAAAAGCCATTTATTTCATCACATACCCATCTACTTTGCATAACTATACTCTCTATGCTCAACACTAGTCTGAAGCTGCAGCCTGTTCAGTTTTAATGAATTAATGCAATCTTACTGTATTTAAGGGATGTCTGAGAATGAGTTGACCATCTTATACCAAATATAAAGGTACAAGAAATTGGTTTAAATCCCTTAAGAGCTGGAAAAAGTTACTCACCATCTATCACCCAAAGTGATGAGAAGAAAACTGTGCAGACAAGTGAATAAAAACGAAGACAATAACCACAGTTTAAATCCATAGTCGCTACAGGGAACCATCCTGCTCTCTTTCTGCCAGTCTTCAAAGCTTCTCTGCGCCTTATGCTCGCCGTGTCTCATCTGTTGTCAACTCCAGAGCCACTTCAGCGACACTTCTGCCGCTTAAGCACCATCAAGAGGCTCCATCACACATGGCTTGAAAAGACTACAGCTCCGCCCCCAACCAGGCACTGCACATGGGGAGGCGAGGGGAGGGATGGTCGGCCTCTGTACAAGGCGACAATTCATTCATGTCCCTCCCTCTGATATGCTTTCTACTTAAAATTCATTGCAAGTAAATAAAAAGCCTAAAAGCTTGATGTTGCATTAGGGATAATTTTGCAGCACAGGTAGCTAGCCTAGCCATTAACCTAGCATGTTTAATATAATTCAAATTTTAAATAGTGATAAATTACATACAATCTGCATAATTTAATTTCGGGGTATATTTTATCATAGTAAAACAGACTAAATGTTTTTTATTTGGGGTTTTATTGTTTTTATATCTAAAGTAATCGCAAAATCTAGTCTTAATCTACCTACTTGTTAGCTTAGCTTCGTTTGAATTGGCCGTCTCCATGGTAACGCGTTCAGTATGCAGACAGCTTCGCGGAGAGCAAAGGACGGGAGTTTACTGTGTTTACAATGAACTTTTTGGACGACATGACTTGGGATAATTTGGGGAATACTGTTGCCTTACCCTCAGTGTACAGTCCTCGCTGATAGTTCAGGATGTCTGCGTTTGTGAGAGCCAATTCTGCGCAGAGTTCACCGAGGCAGGGGCAGCCACTGGACGGGACAGGTGAAGAGATGACACACTAGCATTAGCAAGAATTTAGGTTTCCACTTGTCAACACACTATTTGGGTACTAAACTGGTTCAAGTTTTGACTAACCTGGCCAAACTTTCTACTAGTTTGGTGAAATATCTCTAAATATCTAGTTCAGCAACCTGTATAGGTCATAGCACATGTACCCTGTGTATAGCAACGTTTTGATACTTGTTTAGTTTATTTTGTCTCTTTTTACAAGACTCAAAGAAAGTCAAATGCAGTTGAACTCTATGGAAAACTGGTCTCTCTCTCTCTTTAACAGGCTTATTTCATGCTTAATTAAGAGAACAGTTGTTATACTATTTGACTCATAATTAACAGAATAACATACATTGCATATGCTTATAATATCAAGTTATATTTACCAAGTTCTCTAATAAGTAGGCTATTGAATAGTGTCAGATTGCATTGATGTGAAATAGTCAATGGGAGTTGTAATACACATTATTTCAAGTTCAAGACTTATCTAAGCAATTAAATTGAAACAATGGTAGATTTTGCTTGTGAATTTAAATTCAGCACAATAGAAGCAAATACAAATAGAGCAACGTTTTACATTTAAAGTTTTCCTTTTATTCTTTTTTCCAGTTGCAGAGCTGCCATGTCATGTCTTAGCAGAAAATGCAAAGATACCGCTACCTCAGATTTGCAGTGAAATCATCCCAGATGAGCTGCTGGTCAGCCTCACCTCCACCATCTGCCATGAGAACTCCCTGATGCCCAGTGCACACCAGCGACACTGTAAGGTAATATTATGTCCTCCTCTGAACATTGTTACTGCAACACCATTACTCTGAAAAGTGACACCTGGCTTTATTCCACTGGTGAGGTGTAGGGTTGCAGAGCTTGTATCCCCTGAGTTGCTACATTACTGTTGCTTAGGTCTCTGCTGTTTTATCAAGCATTAAATTAAATCAAATCAGTGACACTTTTTTTTAAATTAGGCATTAGTAACCAGTCAGTTGATTCTTTACAAAGCTTTAACATAAAATGGTGGCAACAGTGCTTCTCTGGGTGCGTTGGATGACAGTGCAGGATCTGGCAGGTTTATCTCAATTTATGACATAATCAATATGTCAATCCGTTTTTAGTTCTTGGAGAGCACTATAGCTCAACATAATTACTCAAATATGCCCAAATTTAACAAAACACAACTATGCGTATGAGTTTGAGGTAGAAACAACATTAAAACATGGTTAAAAAGCTCAGAAATTTAGATTTTGCAGAATATAGGACCTTTAAATTAAACTAAGCTCAAAAGATTATTGTACAATTTTAGTCATTTGTCACTTTTCTCTGGTTTGCTTTCTCAGGGATGTGCATTCAGACGGCCGGATGCTGTCTGGCACCACTCTCTCGGACGCAACAAATACAAGTACTTTTTAGAGCAGCCCACATCTGTGACCGGAGCAGGCAGGTCAGTGGAAGACCACATACAGTACACAGTGATACACTTTGTTTAATTCATTCTCAGTGATTACATGTCTATACAGGGACATTTCATTTTTATGTGATGCAACTCAGAGGAAGAATGCAACTCTCCCCCCTCTTTCAGAAAAAGCTGTTGAGACACAAGTATGTATACAAATGCTTTTTAATAACTCTATTATGTTTTAGTATTTTTAATCTAACTATATTTTCTATAGAACATGACTGTGTCTGAAAGTTTGATCCCAGAAGAGTATCACATTGTGAAAAATAAAGGTCTTCGAGGCTTGGAGCTCTATGAAGAGTGAGTTTGTATGTAATTTGTGTTAGGACTATTTACAAATGTTTTACTTTGTTTTCTGTCTTTTTTCAGTGCATTCACCGTACAGCTGCAAGACGATGAACAGAAGTTAAGAGTTTTCCCTTCATTGTGAGTTGTAACAATGCAATAGGCAATTTTACACTTTATAATACCTGCACACTATTTAGAAGTAATAAAGAAACATATAAATGCAAATACAAAGCTAACTATTAAAAATAAACCAAGAATATTTTTCTTTCTGAACTGTTGTAAATAATCTGAAATTGTTGTTATTCTTTTGTTTTTTTCCTGTTTTCTTATGGTGATCTGGTTTATGGAATTAGGCAAAATAAGCTTAGCTTCAGCCAATGCCTTTCAGACACAACGGATGTTATGCTGTAAAAATGTTATTTATATTTTTTTGTGTGTCTGAATAAACTGAACTGAATTCTCCTTACAATGCCTATGTTGAACATATTCTGACATTCTGTTTCTCCTTGTAGTGATGAGGACGACCAGGAACCATTGGCTGTGGTGGGCTCCCCCTACTGGATGGCCCCGGAGGTGCTCAGAGGAGAAGTCTATAATGAGAAGGTACTGACAGCTCTCTCCAGTCTGTCGCAGCAGTACAAGGTCCAATGTGGGCGTGATACGTTAAATAAAAGATGAAATGAGGCGGAGAATAAAGCAATAACTTTTTGATGAATGAGATACAGTGGAATCAGTCATGCAGTTTAGAAGTCACTTCTCTGGTACAGTCAACTGAAACAAGCACTAAGCTAAGCAGCTGAGTATCTGAATTATGTTACACAAGGATTTATTAACAGATTATACAATGATCATCAGTTGAAGTTATTGGTGGAAAAAAGGCTAGGTTTCTCAAAATTGATATTGTTTAGCACATATCTTTGGCTTTGACCTGTTGCATTCTAGCTTATGGAGAGAGATTGAGTTTTTAAGTTTCATTACTACTAGTAATATTTTGCAGTTGAGTAGGATTAGTTTAGCCAAGCCTAGGTGTAGATACTGTTTAGACCTAGGGTAAATCAGCATATTTTAAGACCAAAAATGGTAGAAGTTGGAGTAAAAGCTTTGGTAACTGGCCTTTATATTGTTAATTTGGGAGCTATTATCCTGACCTTGTTGTGTTCCTGTTTGCAGGTGGATGTGTTTGCGTATGGCATCATTCTTTGTGAGGTCATTGCGAGGATACAGGCTGACCCCGACATATTGCCCCGCACAGAGGTACCACTCCCGCAGCTTTCACCACCTTCTCTTAACCATATTAACCTCCTATCAACACAACCTCATCAGCTCATGGACATCTTATTATGGACAGCTTTTATTATATAACTTTACAATTCAACAAGAGGCCTGTTTATGTGTGGATAGCAATTTCCTCATTCCTCTGTGATCAAAGTCTAGTTAATGATTTAAGTGTGAAGTATTTTAAAAACGCGCACGAGCGAGCAGATAATAAGATGATATGCTTTATAAGTTTCCTGGTGTTTACGCTCAAAGATTTTTATAGCAGAGCATTACAAATATCTGGCCTTGACTGTAAACAGGAAATGTGCTCTCATCTTGATTACAAAATACAAAGTGCTCAACGTGATAAAGTGGTGTGCTCCAATCACTTATCATAGCACACTTAAAATAAGTATAAAAATAAATATGTGTTTGATGGACTGACATGATAAAAAGGACGTTTCCGCAGTTTAGATGTAAGATTCTGTGCATTTCTACTATGTAAGTATGCAGACAGGACAGGGCAACAATAACAAACCTTCTCCCCCATGTGGCCATAAATCAAAACTGCAATGAACTCTATGTATCTACAAAATCTAGCACCATCTTCATGAAATAAAATACATTTGGTCATAAACAACTGTTGATCAAAATTTCCTTTTGTATTTCCATGTAGGATTTTGGTTTAGACGTTGATACATTTCAGCACATGGTGGGAGACTGCCCCCGTGACTTCCTGGATCTGGCCATTATTTGTTGCAAAGTAAGTCACAGTTTTTTTATTTTAACTTGAATTTTCTAATATTATTGCTAAAGTATATAGTGTTTGCCGCTTTGTATAGTAATTGATGTATTTGCGCATTTCAGATGAGCGCAAAGCTGCGTCTGTCCTTTTCACAAATTGTTGTGGAGCTGGAGAGAATGCAGGCAGAGAGGAAGCAGAAGGAACAGACAGCAGCCAAAGGTAAGGCTTGTGACAACATCGTAGAGACATTCATCATTTTTGGGATTGCATTGCACTGGTTAGTTGTAGCCTTTGTGTTAATAATAACTGACTGACCTCCACTGATATGCTGAATTACTCTTGTCAGTCCATCTAGTTGCATTTAGAAATAGTTTCAAGCTGTAGTCGGAAGATATCCTAGAATTAATAAATCTTCAGTCCACAGCTTCAGTGTGGTTGAAATCTAAATTGACAGTACATTTTTGTGTATGTTTTTAGCTGCTTCACCCACAGTAACCCTCCGCCGGCGCTCCCTGTGCCTCCCCTCGGACCCCCGCTTGTCCCGCAGTAAGTCGGACATGCTCCACCCTCCGGACACGCCCCACTGTGTCATTCTCACCCCTCCCACCCGAGTCAATCCCTTTTCCCAAAGAGAGGACCTGAAGGGAGGCAAGATCAAGCTGTTCGACACCCCCAGCAAATCGGTCATCTCCCTAACCTTCACCCTGCCCCCTCCGCCGGACGCCTGCGATGGGACACCTGTACCAGAGAGCAGAGAGACACCCCGGAGACACAGACGCTGTCATTCACTGCCCTGTACCCCTCCCCCTGTCCTCACGTCTGCCCCAAAAACTGTCCTAACGGATGACAGCGGGGAGGTGAACGGTGTGAGTGAGGATGAGAGACTTTTAGGAGACAGCAAAGACGCGGTCGCGGGTGATTCTGGACTGCCAGTTTCTGTTGATCCTCTGTCCCTTGAACTTTCAGATGAAAAAGAGGTGGAGCCAATGGACTGTACCAACTCCCCGGACACACAGGACAGCACTTCCTCTTCGTACTCCAAGCTCACCCCGCCCCCGTCACAGTCGTCCACCCCTCTGTCAAACGGCTGGGGGTCCGCGATCTCCAACGGGCCGCCCTGTCTGCCCCCGCTCATGCACCTGGAGAATAACAACGTGGTCATAGGACGTCCTATTGGCTGGACCTCTCCTGACCCACCCACTATGCTGGACAATAACAATGGTTATCACTCCAGCCCCAGTGACCCGGCCGGCTTGTCCCCGTTTGGATCGAGTAGTGGCCACTCTCTGGACCAGGAGGAGGTAATTTCATGTCCAGGCTGTTGTCTGGCAGGACTGCACTTCCCCTCAGTCTGTCTCCGAGCTCCACCGAGGAGAAACGCCTACAAGAACTTAAACGGTGACCCAGCAGCCTCACACGGGCTGCTGTGTCCAGGACCCAAAGGCCTGCCTCCGTCCCCCACCCCCACTGTGACCACCTCCAGCCTGGAGCCAGGACTCGCTCTGCCCGGGGCGCAGACTTAAGCCCCGCCTTAAACACCAAAAAAATAAACACCAGGTTGATTAAACTCTGTACTAGCCTGGCCAGCCAGACCTATTATTATTGTGAGATGAAAAAAGTGGGTCTGGTACCCCTCTAAATCAAGCTGTCCTTCACTTCACGATAAATATTTTTATGAAATAGAGTGTCTTTATTTGTGTGTATTTTTTATGTTGGCGCTGCACCCTGAAGTCTTATTGGTTGTACTTATTTCTAAGTCAGCGCCTTTGAAAAAAATTTAAGTTGTGTTAGTTTGCATAAATGAGATTGAAATTGTCAGAAAACAAATATTATTAATGTAATTGGAAATGGGCGAAAAATAAATATAAAAAAGGGAGGCTGGCCAGGCTAACTTAACACCAAAAAAATAAATGAATTTAAAAAATCCCAGGTTGATCCCTCTGCTCCAATGCTCTTCCCTGGAAACGAAGTGGGTCTCTGTAAAGTTTGCACAGTTCTGAACTCAGCAATAGCCCTCTTCTTTTCCAGACTTCTGTTGGTGCAGAGGCAGCTTAAAAAAACACTCCTGATTCTGTATGTGCTACATTTTAACGGTCTCTTGTGTGGAGACTAGTGTTTGGTGACCTCTGCTGGGCTGAGGCTGCCACTGTGCCTGTGTCTGTGACTGAAGCTATGAGGCATGTAAACGTGTATGTTCTGATGTAAAGATCCTTTGACTGATACTGCTGATGAACAGAGGAATGTTAAGTATTACTGTTGCGATGACTTTTTCATGTTTGGTGCACTTCTGTATTGTTGTTGATAAAGAAACTATTGATATCATTATTACTTTTGGGAATGAATGGTCCAAGACCTGCTTATGAGATGTACAGATTCTTATTATTTAAAGATTGTATTGAATAAAAAGATAGGATTAACCAATGGCTTTGAGATTTATTTATTTTTTTATCTATTTAAATAAGAATTGCTTCACTAATATTCAAAACACGTGGTTAAAACCCATAGCGTGTTTAGGTTTTTCAGCAGGACTAATAAAATATATTGTGTAGGCCTAGTATAAAAATGGTTTCCAGAATTTTACAGTAAAAAAAAGACATAAGAAACATTACAGTAAATT
>JAVQKG010333157.1:0-11457 GCA_036025885.1 Hypseleotris bucephala | reverse complement strand
TAAGAAACATCATCCATTCTACCTTTAAAGGGTCCATATTAAGCCAACCTTTTAATATTGCACGCTTCTATGATAGCATTTTCATATTGGAAAATGCAATACTTTTAATGCCTTCTTTTTGAGAGCTGTTTTCTTTCTGCTTGGATTAGGTGCATGTTTCTCTAAGGCCCTATTTCCCCCGCTGACCACACCCACTTGACTACTACAGTATAACCAGTGTAAAACAATATAAAAAGTAGTAGCAAGGTGGGGTTTCTTCATACTGTACTTGCAGTATTAGAACGTTAGCACCTCAGCCAGAGCATTGCTTAAACATGCACAAATGAAACTAAAATAAAACTTTAGCTAATGTATATTTAACTATATTTAGCATTAGGGCAGTTTAAGGCCCATTTTAGAGTGTCTCTATCCCCCCAAAGTCACAGAAACTAAAGGTCTAGAAATCAGTATAAATTGGGTATAATCTCACTTTAAACTGGGACTAATTTTAATAAGCACTAAACAGAGCTAAACAGGCTGTACATTTGATCTAAACTGGGACTGGGACTAAACAAGATCTGTTAGCCATGACTAAATCAGAAATACAACTAGACAAAACCAAACCAAATCTAAACCAAGACTAAACAAAAAAAAAACAAATGTGATCCTGAATATTTCTGAATACATATTTATTTTTCTATTTCTTTCAAAGCACCTAAACTAAACCAGATTGTACAGACTAAAACCAGTGAAAAGTATATCAAGACTAAAGCAGGTCTAAACCAGTAATAATTAGGTACAAGGTATAAATCAAGGATAGGTATAAACCAGGACTAAGGCTAAACCTTGTATATAAGTAAAAGGATCAAACCAAGACTAAACTGATAATAGGTTTAAACTAGGACAAACCCAGGTCTAAATCAATACTGACAGGACTAAACCAGGTCTGACCAGGGCTAATTTAGGTATAAACTAGGTCTAAAAAAGGACTAAACCAAGTAAATACCCATAAACTCAATCAGTGTAGATTGAGATACAACAAAGACTGAACCATATCTAAACTAAGCCTAGACCAGGTGTAAACTAAGGCTAAATCAGGTGTTAACCTTGTGTATATCTGGTGCATACTAAGATGAAAGCCACATATACTGTAGGTGTAAACTAAACCAGTCTAGATTAGGACACAACATGGACTGAACCATGTTTAAACAAGGTCTGAACCAGATACCGATGTAAACTAGGACTAAACCAGAACTAAACCAGAGTTTTATCACAACAGGTGTAAACTAGGACTAAACCAGTGGTAAACCCAGCCTATATCAGGTCTAAACCCGGGATAAACTAGAATCTAAACCAAGTCGAGATAAGAATACAGCATAGACTGAACCAAGGCTAAACCAGATGTAAGCCAGACAGACTAAACCAGGACTAAACCAAAAAGCCACTCCTATGTCTCAATGCTATGTTGATATCCCAGTGTTCTTAGTAACAGCCTCTGCTCCTCTGGGGAAGAAACCAAGACGTATGTGCGAGCGTGAAGGTTCTCGTGGCTAATTCATTTAGGCTGAATTTCATTACTCATATTTACCACCTGCTCCTTCTATTCTTGCCTACTGTGGAGTAAAATGCAGTAAAAATATCTATAGGCTAGTTCAATGCTTTATCCTTACCTCTTTGAGGCATTAGACAGGAAAAAAATAGAAATTGAATGGAGTTTACCTGGGCTGTATCCATTGTGTTTCCACATTTCATGGTAGTAAAAATATTTCAACTACGAATCTAGTTCAAGGGTACATGCTTTATCCATTCAGCTAGTGGGATTCTGTGTACTCTACATGTCACTGTTTTTGTGTGTGGCTTGAGGTAAGTATTGTAGAATTGTGTGCATTGTCATTCTTGCTTGTGAATTTTAGTTCAGGTGTAAATGCTTTTTCCAATTTAGCTGCCTAGCCTCACATATCCTACAATAGAAAATAATCTAGAAAGGGCAATAAAATGTTCCTTTATTTTTTTTATATATAAGCTATGTGGCTGGAGAGAGATTCCTGCCTTCAAACTAAACTAATGTAAGAATATTAAAAACTAAACCAAATATATTAAGAAAACGTGTTCTAAACAGTCTAAGGCTCAACAGGTCTATGGCCTAAACCCATGATCTGAGCTGTAAACAAGGACTAAGTCATGTCTGAACTAGGACTAAACTGGGCATAAACTAGGTCTAAATAAATGTTAACTGGGACTAAACCCGGTCTAAATCAGGACAAAACCATGTATAAAGTGATCATACCTTTTCCTTTGTTTTTGGTATCTATATTTTTACTTTTCCTTCTTTCCTATCACTTTAATTCAATTTTTACTAAAATCGAACAAAACATGATTAAGCCTGTTGTGAAATGTGGATATGTTTGTGGCTTATGTTTATTTTTAAGTTGTATAAAAAGTGCTATGAAAGTAAAAAATGACTGACTTTATTTATATTGTCTTTCTTATTCTCAGCCCAGGTGGTGTGTACTACCCTAATGTAATAATCCCAAAGCAGCCCTCTCAAGGTTGACCTGTGTAGATTCATGAATAATTGAAGGCACTCATAAACATCCGACATGCACACTCCTCCAGCACATGTGTCTACGTGCGCCGGTCCCTTTGTGGCCCCCGTTGCCAAGTAACATTTCTCTGATTGGGTTAGCCGCGGTGCATCCACAGGCTCACACCCATCCTCCATTGGCTCCCGTGGGACCCAGCTGTTCCAAGGCCAAGTGAGGAGTGAGAGACGGTCCACTCTGAACTCGGGGAGGCGCCATGTTTGTATCCCAGCCATCGATCCATGTTTCCAAATGCATCCAGGACTTATTTTTAACAATACTTATTTAACAAATTTAAAGCTGCACTACCTGATTTTGTGACTGTAAAAGTGATGTGTCTAAAGTGTTTGAATTTTATAATTCCTCTCATTTGCCACTCTATCAGATAAAGAAATCAGGTAGTGCAGCTTCAAAGGAACCATATTATGTGTTGTTTCAAGATTTATGTTTACAAGCATTTCACATTTTAAAACTTCTTATTTGGGAGCTGTTGCTTTCTTATTGCTCTAAAAACTTAGATTAGGTGCATATTGCTCTAAGGCCGTATTTTCAACACTACTTTGTGAATAGTGAATATTTGGGAATTTAAAGGGCAATTTTATGTTTCTTTACAAGTTTTTATATTTACTCTATCTTACAATTTATAACTTATTTCTTCTTCTTGTGGAGCTGTTGCTGTCTTACTGCTGGAAAAACTTAGGCACATGTTGCTTTAAGGCCTTATTTCCCCTACTATTACAGCCAATGCAAACAATGGAAAGTAGTAGGTAGGTGGGGTTTGTTTACTTGTCAACAACTTGAAAAGTTTGAATCAGTGTTTTCAGTTGTTGAGAAGGTCAGTGTCTCAGAAGATTACTCAAACGTATGAATGAGACATAATACAACTCTGGGTATAACATTGTAGAAAGATCAGAAAAGTCAACTTAGCCTAATAGAGCCCCTTTAAATATACTATGAATCCACATAAATATCTTAAGGCTTGAAGTGGGAAGTTACCAGTAATATATTTTAAGCTTTGCCTTTTGGCTGTGGATGAGATTGGCTGCTTACAGGTTATTGAAGTAGTGCTGGCTTATATTTGCTTTTCATTTGAGATGAGATATTGCTGGAAATGTAAATTGAACCTGGCAGAGTGGTAACCCCAGAGAGCCGCTGAGTTGGATGTGAAAGATGTTTAACTTTATTTTCAATCGTATAGCTCTTGGCTGTTGTATTTTTTAGGAAATAATATCGTTTAAACCCAAACCAAAATCCTTATTTGATCAATTTGTCCTAGTATCTTAACCATTTTGTTTTTATACATTCACCTTACATTTTAGGCGGCAGTAGTTCAATCCTCACTCCAATCAGTTCATACTGCCCTTGTGTCCTTGGGCAAGACATTAACCCATGTTTGTCATGTGTGTTTGGGGGTGGCTGGAGAGGCTTTAGGCGTGGTACGGTTGCCACGTCTCCTTTAATCTGCCCCAGGGCAATTGTGGCCAAGTTTACCACCTTGTTAATCCCAATAAAAATCTAATTCATTATTATTATTATCATTACCAATGGTCTTAACCGTGTTTATCTTAAAAATGATTAGACATTGATTAGAAAAATGTTGTTTACAAAAATTTATTCATACAAATCTTACAACACTTTCATAACATTGAGAAACGTAAAACCCCATAAAGGATTCTTGTGTGTAGTAGAACGGTGTCACTTTGTACTAAGGTTCACTTTTTAAAACACATTTCATGTTTTTTTCCAGATATAAGATATAATGTATAGAAGAGAGATTCAACATTGAAGTAGTAAGGCGTTTGGCGCTTTCAGAAATATCAACATCAACAGGCATTTTTCTATAGGATCTCAACAACATCTTGCTGTCTAGATTTCGGTCACCCTTCCTAGCTAGTGATGAGTACATAAAGTTTACTATCATATCGGGGCGGTTTTTGTGGTTATTTGAAAGTACTGACCAATATTAAAAAGAACAACACCTCATAGTCAACATTAACAATAACACTGGTCATTGCTCACTACTCCCACAAACACTGAAGACCCCATGCACACGCACACACATTGCCTGCTCCATCAAATATACATTCTAGTCATTTTTTTTACTCACTATGTTACTCACTATAAGGTATATTGGCCATGCTTCAAAAAAGAAAGCCTAATAATAATAATAATATTCTACTATGATCTGGGCAGAAGAAGAGACCAAGCCAAGCGATTTAAGAACGTAAAAAGGATGTTTGAATGTTAAGCTAATGGACTGCAGCATTGTAGGGCCACTAAAATTGCCATCTGTCACTTGTGGCGATTTTTAATTTTTTTATTGATTTTTTTTCTTTTTACATTTTTTTTTTCACGTCAAAGCAAGGCACCAAAGCCAAAAAAGCTGTTTCTTCCACCTCCACGTACCATGTTCTCAATCACACAAACACAGAAAGACGCCAATATGCAAAACACCTATAGAGTGACATCAACACTCGCACAATCAGCCTGTTAATGAAAGAAAAGGCCAAATTCAACAAAGTATTTATAGTTTGTATGGGAAGGAGGGACACACAGGCCTGGAAGATTGGATTCATGTAACCGGCGTTTGCATAATGTTGAATAAATTCATAAGATATTGGTCTAATAAAAGTCAGTAGGAAGATCTCTTAGGCTGGATGGCTGGGGAAATGATTTTAGCTCCTTACTCTACACCAGGGCTACATCAACACTAATGCTTTTCTAGTGTCTGAAAGCAAGACACTCCACAACTAGCATTTTAAAATCAAGCAGGTACATTGAAAGAAGGCTCAAACTGTGCGTCCACATTAATGCGATTTCATTCACAAACCGCATTTCAAGTGAGAGTGATTTCTTGTTAGTGCAATTGAAAATGACAGTGATACATTCTAATACAACATGCATAAAGTATTGCCTAATCGCCATGGCTAGCATACAGTAGGACTACTGAACATTTCTATGCTATATGAAAAAGCATTACAATTTGATTAGAATAACAAAGGCAGTGGCATCTCGAATGATTTGCAATCAGCTGATTGTCAAATACATCATGAGATAGCCATAAGTCAAGTTTGGATCTGTTGGTTTGTCTATGCTAATTGACAAATCCAAGCAAATTCCAACAAAATGCAGCCAGAAACATTCCATAAGCTCATTATTAGCTTAAGATGCTAACAATGCCAAATCACTACAGATGGAATAAATAAAATGGCTAACTTAAAATCTTCTAAGCGGATGAAAGTCAATGTCAAACTCTAATTATTAGCTTACGTTGCTAATAATCCCAAGAATATTAACTGTAGACAATGCAATGTGAAACACAAATTAAGTTTCAAAAATAGTTGGAATTCTAATGTGAACAATGGTCAACTATTTTCTCTATATGACATTCAATGGATGAAACCATGCAATGGATGCAACAGAAATTGTAGTTTCAAAAATTGCATTAGTGTGGACGTGGTCCCCAATCAAGCTTCTCTATCCAGTAAAGTGGAGGGAGGGAATTCAGGGCAAAAAGTCTAATGCCAAATTGCCAGCTGAAATGTGATCTGCTTCCAAACGATTGATCTGAATAGAAATTGCATTAGTGTGGATGGGGCCACCTTCAAGCTTTCCAATCTGACAAAGTGGAGGGAATTCAACGCCTGATGTACACAGTCAGGCTCATTCACTCTAGCATCTCTTTGTCAATCCTTTGTACTATTTCATCATTTTCTGCATAGTCCTACATAACATAACCCCACTTGATTTAACACTGTGTCTACTGTATGGTGGCTCTGTGGTCCAGTCCTATTGTTTCTCACACTCTCCACACTTCTTTATCACATCTTCTCCACAAAATCCCCACAGACATCTAACACAAATCAACTCACAGCACTATCAAGGCAAGACCAAAAAGAAAATCAAAAATAGGGGGCTCTAGAAGCAAAAAGAAAATTCTACTACTAGCCTACTACTACTTGGAGACAAAGGCAATTGGTTCAAAAATAAAGAAAAGGGGGGGCCAGTGTCCCTCTTGTCATATGAGGTTGCAGGAGATTCAACAAGTCAGTGCAATACCAGTATCCACCACGTCTAGCTCCCCTTCTGAAAGGAGGAGGAGGAGAGGGGCAAAAAAATAGGCTTAAAGGCCCACAAGCCAAAAAAATCAAAATCTCACAAAGGCATGCAATTTCTAAAGCAAAATTCAGCTTTTACATGCACCAATAAAGATGGAATGAGCCAGTATAGGCATCTAGACCTGTAGCCTTCTCCCTCGTGCCACCTGACTGAGTGCAACAGCCCCTTTGTGAATATAGTAACTGTCGACTTTGCAAGCAACACTGGGATTTGTAGTTTTTCTATGCTGTACACAATACACACACAACTCTCTTTGTTTGAGGCGAGTGAGCATTTCTCTGTAACAAATGCTCCCACAATGATTTTTTTTAGAGATAGATTAAGCACTTTTTTTGTATTTTTTTGTCTTTTCTTGCCACCAAATTAGGCCATACGTCAAAGCCACAAATATATGGTCATATATAGGATAAGCCTGGGTTTACAGAGCATGCTCACTGCGTCTTTGGGCCTGTTTCGGAAACAAAAAAATAAATAAATCAACAACACTAAAAAAATAGGTTACAAAAATAAGTATAACATTCAATACTTTGATTGTCTTTTTAAAATCTATTTATTTTCTGCATATGTAGATGACCTTTAAAGATTTCAAGCGCATAATGTTGAAGGTGCACATTTATCTTTTTCTTTTTTTTTCTTTTTTTTTTTCTTCATTTTGTTTAACATCGTTTAACATGAAAATAAAATATTGGTCCACAACTGTGCGTTTATAGGGTATGTCTCAAGAAGAAGAAGTGCTTTAGTACAAAAAGAAAAAAAAACGATATTATTAATAAAATATTGATTTTAATAATGGCTTTACTTCATACATAAATACATGTTGAAAGAACACAGGCGCAATCCACTGGTTGGCAGATAGTATAGGTGAATTTTAACGACTGGATGTATAGGAATATACACAGTTGGGCAGTTTGGGGCGCGTTCTCGCAACAAAAAATAAAAATTCGATGTAGAAGGAAAAAAAGGACGCTACAAATACGTGGCCATTCGACGTCCTTTGTTCCTAACTCTCTGTCTGTACCTTCTCCCCAGAACGGCTGCCAGGTATTTTTGCACCGCCATCTGCTTCCTATAGCGGCTGTAGCTGTCAGTGAAGATCCCATCTGAGTGTCTTTTGGATAGGGGCTCCGACACCTCCTCTACGCTGTTGTCTTCGCTGTAACACAAACGAATAACACAAAAAACACATTAAAACAACCTATTTTCAATCTCATAATTCCTCTCTTGCTTTATCTAGCCTCTTGCTGTCGTGATTCTAACGTAAAGCGTCGTTTATTTCCGGCCTGCCGTGCTATAACAGGCCTTGATTTAACCGCGTAAATTATTCATAATTTTTTGTCCCATTGCGCATTCTGACGCATAGTGCATTTTTACTGCCACAAAGAAAAAAAAACAATGTTCAGACTGGCCTGTGTATAATATAGGCTATACCCTAGGCGTTTATTCTTTATGGGAAATACATACAAGACAGTGAACGAGCCATGCAACAGACAAAAACACAAGCTAAATGATAAAGCAGCCACTTTATGGAGGCAAATGAAATAATTATGGATAGGACGCGTAATATAGAGGATGCCCTTACCCTGCGCGTATTGTCATCAGAGAATGCAGATAATGTCTCGCTGTTAACTGACCCAGGATGTCCCTCAAGGCTCTATCTAATTCCTCCTCAGCATGCCTTTCTGCTCTACGGATGATAAAACGCCAAAACACACATATCAATCGAAAGGAGACTCAAAAAAGAAAAGGGCGCAGACAATGATACAAAAAAGACAGTAGCCTAAAATGAAATCAAATTACTCCCATGACATTTTAGGCTACTTCTTGTGAAAATAACACTGGAAGACGGAGGAACACGAGAGCTTGAAGAATGACAATAAATTACCTTTTGTCTGGCGGGTAGTACAACGTGTACGCCTCGTCCGGGCTGCGTATCGCTATTTGCTCCGTGTCGAATCCCATGTCCGGTAATGTGTTGCCGTCTTCATCGAAGGCGTCGTTGTCAAGTCTGGATGGTGAGGAGAGAATAGTAGGGATCAGTCAAGTCAAGTCGTGGTGTAGCAGGAGCAGCAGCAACGTGTGTGTATGTGAGGCGCAGCGGTGCAGGAATATAGTGGAAGAATGCGGGCAAACGCGCGCACAAGCCTTCCTTATCCGGGATGGCAAATACGTGAAAAATATCAAAGGAACGAAAATGTCCAAAACGAATCGATATGGGTTATTCAATCAGGAGATAATCATTCAAAACTACAATTTAATTAAAGTAGCCGATTGATTTGAATTGATTTCTTTTTATGTGTTAAAATATCTTTATTAAATTGTCATAACCATTATTATTCAATTATGGTATGGCATTTTATAGTTTGTATTGAAAGGGTCTCATTAATAATTAAAAAATCAAACAATGGGTGTGAAGAAAGCCCTCTTTGAAAAGATGAAAATATTAATAATGAAAACGGAATAAACGATAATGCTACAATTATGATGCGCACTATAATAACCACGCCCAAATCACACAATAACAAGAAGAGGGAGAAAAAATAGATGTAAAGAAGCGGCTCAGGTTTCTTTCTCGTTTTGCCTCGCCTCTGCGCGTGACGACAGCCCCCCGTCATCCAAGTAGCGCTGGTTTTCAGTTTAATAACAGCGACTTGTGAGAAGCATCCCCCGGACCTATAGCGCACTGTCACACACACACACACACACACACACATACACACACGTTGACAACTATAGCTTTCATCAATCACCGTGCGCGCAAGGTGTGGGGAAAGGAGCGCTCAGGCAGGAAGGCTTTGTGCGTAATTACGCGTTGGACATAAATTAAACTGCTACTCCAAATCACCACCGAAATACATGTTTTAACCTAAGAGTGGATTGTATTTGGGGAAAAAAGGGCACCTACCTGATTTTGGGGTAACTTAGTCCAAGGGGTGTGCAGAAGACGCTGTAGTGCACTAAGATTCCGTAGATGAGTAAGATTATTGTGGCTTTACTAGAACTGGCCATGCTGCGGGGAAAACACAAAGCAAAATGTTATATTATTATAACATATGAACAAAGAAACAGCATGCTATCCAATCAACAAAATCCAGAAAACGCAACTAATTGTAACTCAATTCAAGATGTTACCTTTAACCAAAGTTATAGCCAATCCTTTTTACATGCAAAGTATAAAAAAAAATAGTCTAATCCCTGTGACTTCAACGCAGCTTTCTCATCCGTGCGTTCCGCTCAGCAACATACCTATATCAGGAAGAAAGGGAGGCAGGAGGCGCGTGGTGCTTCTGCTGCTGCTGCTTCTACTGGAAAAAGGATGATGATGCTGAGGAGGAAGAGGCAGGCTCCGGGTGTGTCTGCGAGCGAAGACCCCCTTTCTAGGCTGAAGCGCCGTGGACTCGCCTTTATGTTCCCCTCACTTTGCGGCTATCTCACTTTGGACTTAGTCAGTGAGAAGAGGGAAGTCAACTGCGCACACAAGTAGTAGATGGAAAAAGCCGCCCAGGAGAAAAAAGTCTGAAAAATACCAAATAACCCCGCCGTGTGTGCGCGCGTCTACATATCGCTTTGCTTCGAAACTTTTGTCCTGTGCTGTGATTGCCTTGGATTTTTATCTCAACCTCCGCCCTCCCCCGATAAGTCACATTAAGGATGCGGCAGACGTCATCGCGAGCCTCCCTCCCGGAATATAATCGTACAGTTCCTTCCTCATCGACCCTTCCCCACCTCTACACACGCACCCACCCCATCCCTCGATCTTTTTTCTCTATTCTTTCAAGTTTTTCAACCCTCTAAAAAACTTTTCTTTTTTAAAAACCGCAAAGACGCACATGCAAAACCGCTACTTCTTGCATGCACGTTGACGGTCATTACCAATCAATTTGAGCACTCACCGCGTCATCAATGTGGCCAATTAGGCTGGTATGATTACGACTAAGATGGGAACGGATTTTTTCATAAGAGGGGATCAGCCTTCTAAAGTTCAAGGCCTCCCGGGACTGACGCTGTCCGCTGCACTAAAGTGACTCCACTCATATTACAACATCTCATATCCATCTTTTCTGCCCATTTCCAATCAGTGCGCTGTGGACGTTAATGTCGCGCTAATGGCCCCATGCGTCTGGCGCGTTTCCTCAAAGCGTCATTTTGAACAATTACGCACGGCATAGACTAAACGTTAATCTAACATTTCCAACGCCATTATAATGCGTTATCTGACATATAAGAACGAAAAATGTTGAGATAAATTGTAACTTTGTATGTTTTGTAAAGGGTTTGGTGGATAGTGGAAAGAGCGAGGCCTAACCCTGTCTTGTAGAAACCCCAAAATTAACTGCGCCTCTCCTCGCTGCTTTCTTGGACCGGGGGACATATTATCGGATATTAATAAGGCAAATTAACTAGCAGCAGCTCAGTGTGAACTTGGCTTAAAACGCGTGGCATGAAACACAGTGTGAAGAAGCGGGGCGAGAAGAGAAATGTGTGTGCGTCCAAAAAAAATAAGTGGAAGTTTCTTGAGACTTTGAGAATTTGCAGGGTGCCAAAAATTTTATTAATCTTGAAGGAATGCCTGGCGTTAATTAGGACACTATGTGCTACCCACCGCTGATTCAGACATATAGCTCACCACCACCACACCACCAAGCATTTGAAAGCTTTTTTTTTTTTTTTTTTTTTTTTTTGAGATTAACGTCAGCGTTTTTGTTTATAAAGACGCAATATGACGAACGAACACAGTAAGAGCCGTGGAGGCCTATCCACAAAACCACTTTTATTGGGG
>JAVQKG010333090.1:0-14354 GCA_036025885.1 Hypseleotris bucephala | reverse complement strand
TACATTGTTATAGCACATTACAAATTTGCACTGTGTTATCCTTTCTATGCAATTTTGTGATGAGGCCTATTTACTCCCCTTTTCTCAACTTATTTACTTCAGTGTTTGTATTACTATCTTTTCAACTAAATGTCAATTAGTAAAGCAATTTTTTGCATTTATTGTTAGTTTTTTTCTTCTTACTTTTTATAGCACCTAAGTTGTTTCCCATCCAAGTACAAATGGATAAGTTTGGGAAATTAGTAAATCTAAATTACTCGTAGTAAAATTACCCCTAGTAAATTGCTGTGGCACTGAATGGTTGTCTGTCTCCGTGTCAGGCCTGTGACTAACTGACTTCTAGTATGTGCCCCACCAAAGGCCTATTGTTTCTTGTATAGGACCAAGTCACTCAAAACGGGAACAAGCTATACAAAGATGAATAAATAACTTTTAAGTCTAGACTTTTGAGTTTAGATTGAATATGTCGTCCATCTCCATTTTTGCTTGTTCAGGCACCAAAGACAACACCCATCCCATTGTCAACAGTGCATCCATAAATATGATCACAATCAGGTCCATTTTAGAGATGTTTGGATTACATGATTATCCGACCGCATTGTTTTGTCTCTTCCACTCCATCTCCTTCCTTCCTTTTTTTGTTTGCGTGTCTCAAGCCGCCAGGAGGCAAGAGACAGAGGGGCACGAGTGATAATGACTTGTCAAATTAGGAGCGATGGAACCTGCAGCGAGTGTAAACACGATTCCGAATGTTGGGATGACATTTTCCGAGCTGTATTTTCTACTGGGGGAGATTAGTGGAGTGACAGCGCTGCCGGAATCTCAGATCACAGCTGCACAATGGCACTACACACACACAGACACACACATACATACAAATGCAACACAACAAAATAAAGTCTGGCATTTATAACACCACACAACAAACGGACACCTGCAACAGCAAGCATGGAGATTTCCCGAAAGAGAAACATGCTCACAGACACTTTTGGGGATTTGTAAGGCTGCTTTTTGCTTTTTTTTGCTATTCAGTTGTTAGGATTCCATGTTATGTTCCTACACCTTGTTGACTTGGTGGATTAGTACACTTTGACTGGAGGTATGATGAAAAATATATACTCTGCTGAATCACTAAATATTTTATCAGTATATTTATTTAGTTGAGTACTATTACTTCTTACAGCATCTAGTAAACATACCTGGTCCTCCAATCAGGTGTTTCAGTATCTTAGTTGGTAGAACAGGTTTTTGCTCATTTGAAGGTTGGCAGTTCGATCCTCACACTAACCAGTTAACACAGTTGTGATGCCCTTGAGCAAACACCTCACCCAGCCTGTCAATGTGTGTGTCTCATTGTTGGCCCTGCGACCACATGTCCATTGTCCATGCTGTGTCAATGAATAAGTATAAAGGATCGTAGTAATGTCGAAAAAAAATTGAATTCTGCTCACAGACATTTTAAGAGATTTGCTTTTTTCTTAGCGATTCATGTTCAGGATCCCATGTAATGTCCCCACACCTTGTCGCCTTGATGGATGTTGTGCTCACACAGTCTTGACTTTATAACTTATGGGCGAACCGGTCTGCATGTGTTTTCCATTTTCAGTAAATGCGCATACAACCCGGGCTTTTTACTTGTTAAGATATTAAGAATCCACTGTTTCTTAGCTTTCTATTTTACGCATGGTTGTCTTTGCAGAAGCCAAGCTCATTTCGCCCCCCAGCTTCAGCCCCAGGAAATAAAGAGCCATTTATAAGGAACAATGTCCCGGCCGGCCGCCACATCTATACCCTCTATCCTGTCCTAGCCCTCTTTGCTATTGCAGAGATACTATTGAGAGCGGCGCGCACATCAATTTAGGCCTCAAATGACTTTCTCCAGCTGGCCAAATCCTGACAAGCTTTCTGTTCTCCTTAAAAAAAGAGTCCTTTATCGTCAAGAGAAAGGAAGAAAGGATGAGAGAGAAGAAGAAGCAGGAAGAGTGCAAAGTCAAAAAGCTAATGTCTCCGTGACACCCTTTCACGCACAACAGGGGACATTTCTGTTCTATTATGGGTTCTGGTTAATTTGAAGTCAATTGCGTGGGAGTTATTAAAAGGATAGGAGATGAGCTGAACTTGGTCAAGGTCAAAAAAGCTGTGGATCTAGAATGAAACAAAAGAAAAGGAAGCAGTCACCTTCAAGTTGACTATGTCTGAGTTGACTTATACTCATGGTGCAAAACTAGAAATTATTATGACTTATTGGTAGGTAATGTGGCATGGTGATCCTCAACAAGACACATTTTCTCTCTGGAATGTGCATATCCTCTCCATGTGGGTCTGGGTTATTTCCGACTTTCTGCCACCGTACAAAGATATGCATTGTTTTAAAATAACTTTTTGAGTGTGTCTCTATGTCAAACCAGCAACTTTGTGGTCAATTTCCAGGGTCTCCACACCTGCGAGGCCCATAGTTGCTGGTATAAGCTCCAGTCAGTCAGCCCCAAATAGGAATAAGTTGGAAAAAGTTTAATGAATTTATTTTCTAATCATGCCAACTATTCTGTCATTTAAGTTTTTCAGTACATTTTATATGCTTGAATTTCCGTCACTGTAATGAAGTATTTTTATGGAATAGAAATAGTAGGAGTAACACATGTATCTTTGTGGGTATAATACTATGCAGTAGCAGTTTAGTAGTAGTAATGTAGAGTGGTAGTACTTTGTGGTATCTGTCACAGTCATAAAATTAAACATGCATATACTCACCTATAATTCATTTGAAGGTCATATCCTAATGCTCACTCCTCCAGGCACTGAGAGAAATAGCTTATTATTGTGCAACCTGTACTCCTGCATGCAAAAACACTTTATAAAACACTATAGTATTCACTATAACCATAATCCTGTCAATTTCATAAATCAAATGAACCAGGCATTAACAAGCCTTGTATGCTTGTAACTCGGGCTCACCTGCCGTTCTCATCTAAACTCCATCCTGATCATTTCTTGTAAATCTGGTGGTGGGGGATTTGCTACAGTTGTAGGTATAGCCTCTCCTTTATCTCCTATAGCTCTAAGTTGCTTTTCAATCCGCTGGGCCAATATGTATGCAAATGTCAGCGTTTGCAATCCACAAATTAGATTTGGTGCATTTCCCTATTGTTTTGGCTGTGGTCCTTGTACACATGCAGCTTTAATGTAGCACTGATGCGTTATGGGACAATTTGCTGTGTATGCACAACAAATAAGCGAAGGCGGGATAAAAAATAATAGTTGGGATACACGCTTTGATTTAATTTACATGCAGCTTTACTGAAAGAGGAGTAATATTAGGTATGATGAATAAAATAGTTACAATTTTTGAACAAACAGAAACATAAATGTAATTACAAGGTAAAATTGCACCAACAGACTGTATACAAAAATGAGAGAGCCACGCTTCCCTCTACAATGCGGTTAGACAAGTTTTTAGCCAGCAGTGTCAGTAGAAAGCTTTACAGCCCAAGGTCCTATCACAATGATACTTTTTGCAATGCATATGCAGCCTTCACATCACATCATAGTCACATTCTCAATTCTTTTCACTCAATGGTAAAAATGCAGTGGAATCTTTTAGTTCAAGGGTAAATGCAATGTACCTTGAACCAGAAAGCCCAGAATTTTACAACGTTGAACTTTCACTAAATCAAAACATTGCAAAGAATTGTAAACATTTCTGGATTTAGGTGGTGTTCCAGACCTAAATAAACAAGTCTGTCCCATTACAGATCATTACTTTTAATTGTCTTAAGAACATACTAAAAAATAAATTGACAAACTAAGATAAGCAAAAACATTGGCTTCTTGATGGTTGTAACGTAAAAAAAATTCTCACAATGTCTCTACGTACCACTTATCACTATGGCTGACACATGCATTTGCACACAAGTCGGTATCACCCATTTTCCATAAAGTAATGAGCAAATTAGTCAAAACAGGCAGATTTATACCAAGTAGACTGACATTCCCCGTCGGACTCAGGAAGTTTTTGGCGAGACAGCCGAGGTGCTTCATCACCTTCTTTACAGAGAAATTATCAATAATGGTGTGCATTTGCATATAAATGAACTATGGTGAATTGTGGGAGAGACAATGATTTGAGTATAGAAGAATGTGGAGTGGCACGACACAGACAAAAAAGATTAAAAAGCAGATAGAAATTCAATGTACAACTTTTGGGAGAACAGAACATTAAGGTAAAAATGTCTTATGTAGACAAAATATATTATTGGTTTAGGGTTGTTTTAAAAGATTGCTGATTGATCTTTTAGACTGAAAGTGCAAGTAATGGGCCAATGAAGAAATTATCAGTAAAATTGAGGATTTTCCAATCAAATCCAACTTAATTTCTAGAGCTCTTTAAAATCAACAAAGTTGGCCAAAGTGCTGTACAACAGCATCAATAAAACAAGCATACATGTCGATACACAACAAAAACACAATATGAACAAAAATAGAATGGGCATAAAATATAAAACATTAAAATGAGGCTAAAATAACAGTAAAAGTCAACATCTTAAACTGATTTAAAAGCCAAAGAGAAAAAAATGTGTTTTAAGAAGAGATTTAAAAACTGGGAGTGAGTAAGCCTGTCTAATGTGCAGAGGCAAGTCATTCCACAATTGAGGGCCTGCAATAGAAAAGGTATTGGTTTAGTACAGTTGTTTTGTCTTTGTGAAATATTGGGACAGCAGTAAGAGTACAGTAAGTGTTTGCCCTGCAACCAGAAGGTTGGCGGTTCGAACCCCTGTCTGAGTGAATACTGTTTTGTCCCTCTGCATACTTTCCTATGACAGCATTATTATATATGATATAAGGACTTAGAAGCAGTTAGTATTTTGTTTATATGGATACACTGTACTACACAGCGTACAAATTAGATATTTTCAAGGCCAAAGATTTTCCAAGTATTGCATTTTAAGAACTGAATTTTATATATTTTTAAGAAACAACTTGAAATAACAGGAGAGATAATGAAGAGTCCTTTAGCATTAGTCCATTCATACACTTTACTATTATGACTCATTCACACTATGAGCCGGTCACAAATATCCAACAATAACCACTGTGAAATATTCTACTCCTCACTTTACCACCAGCACTCTCCAGTTCACTTCAGTTTGTTTGGTATTAAGACAACAACTAGTATTGTTCCATTATCTTCAATCAAGGGATGTATATTGTGACAAATTGGGATGCAGTCATAAGTAAATTACTGAAGAAGCATCGACCCATGTCCGCTTTTTAGAAACGGCTCCATTTAGAAGTGTCAGATGAAAGGCTGTGTGAATTCAAAGTCAAGGCACAGACAGGGACACACAGTGGAAGTGTCGGCTCGAGACAAAGCTGGTGATTTAGGAAGACAGCCCAGATTCTGTGGTTTAGTTCTTGGACATTTAAGAGTAGTTATCCTTGAAGTGCAAAATAATTGTTGAGCTACTTCGTAATGCTACTTTTTACGTCTGCCAAGAGGGTTTTGTTCGGATTGTTGGTCCGTTTGCAAGATAACGCTAAAAGAAACAGTGAAATGTAATACAAATCAGGGCCATAATCATTCCTAGCAATTGTAAAATATGACCAAAGATAAGTTTAACCACAAAGGACATGAGTGGACTATTTGCCATTGTCATAACTGGGTGTTTTGTGATTTGGTATACACTTTTGACTACAACTGAAAAACCCCATTACAAGATGACCCATGCACTCTTTCTTTTAGTATGTTAATAATGTATGGTGAGATTGTGATAAAAAAGATTAGGAATGGATCAAGAAATAAATTATGCTCCCGGAAGCCAGCATAGGTCAGAAATGTGCCAGTATTGGAAAAATTACTGTTGCTAGATTCTGTTCCACTAGGTTTTTTCTTTCATTGCTGTTGATAACTTTATTCTTTAACATTACAACATAGGTCCAATGCGCACCCTAGTTATCATACATTATATAATTTCTTTGCAACAGTCATTACTGGATTTGTTCCCAAAAGATTTGAGACACTGAGAGAATTAGTGACTGCAGTGTTTGTGCTTATAGTCTTTGTAACATGGGAATGTGGCACCACGTAGACATGACTGGGCTGAAGCTGATTAGGGAGATGGGGAGAGAGTGTTGAAAGCTGAGGTGGGTGTAAACTGAGGAAGAGAGCTGGCGAATGAGAGAGACGGAAAGTTATTAACAGTCCTTATCCACATATAGATCATTGAATATCTCTGTGGCCTGCACGAACCCTGCCTCCCACCCAACATCTGATAATTACACTTCATTAGGAGAGCAGGTAGTGAGGAGAGAGAGAGCGGCCAAGAGACGAAGCTGCTGAGAGAAGAAGACGAATAGGAGACTAGTATTACTGTTTATATTGTTAATGGTGGCTGTTTTCTCAAGCTTTTTTAAATACTTTTGTTAGCCACTAGATTAGCATTCCACATGTTGAATGCAATGGATTCTTTCAGGGGGCTTTTATTATTTTTCCAACACAGATTTGAGTTGACAGTTTTGCCTTTTACCACACCTTTTAGTGTTTGTTGTTGTACTGTATTTTCTAGTTTTGTTTTTACCTGTACCTGTTTCGGTTAATTGTTTTATTTGCTGTACAGCAGTTTGGTCAACAGTGGTTGTGTTTAAATGTGCTCTATAGATGCATTTCATTTAGAGATTTTTGTATTCTTGAATATGCTCAAATTATTTGCATGTCATTTAGAGGCTGTCATTACCATGCTGGCTATGCTCACATTGCGTTATCTACAGAGCTCCAGAGAAGATCAGCAGCACCTCAGCATAAAACAAAACACAGGTTGTGGTATATTTGTGAACATTAGATTACATAGTAAAAAGCACAGAAATGTTGAGTTGGTAGAGCCCTTTAAAAAATAATGGGAATTTGACCAGCTGTTTATTCTCTCTGTTTATTCTGTTAAGAGTAGTTGGTGGAAGTTTGTGTGCTTCATGCATGAATAAGAACAGATGTATTCTAGCTTAGGGCTATGTATTTATTGGCAGAGTTTAGAGTCACATGGGGAATGGCAGGGGATAGTCTAAGCATGTAATAAGGCCCTACATAAACATATCCTTTGGCTTCACATGAGACCACTGCTGTTTCCCTCAACTGCCCAGACTGTGACAAGTGAGGTGGTGGTGGCAGGATATACGAGAGTATGGAAAACAGAACAATTAACTGCATGTTTATGCAAGATAAAGTTGGGAAGACTATGTCAAGACAAAAATGGCATAGTTGCTTCTAATAAACACTTAAGTAGACAGAGGAGAGATACAAACAAAAATTAAACCAAAATGTTTTGGTGGTGTACAAACTATATTATCCTGAATTTATCTTTAAATGTCTACTAATTAATTTGTAAGCAATGGTAATTGTATTTTTTTCCAAATTAATTGAGTGTACTAATGAACTTTGCGTGTGAGCCTTGTGGTGCTCAATGTGTCTGTCAGCAGAGAGAGAGAGTGAGAGGTGGGGACTGCAGTATTCCTCCAGCAGGAAGCATCGATTTTTCCCGGCCCAGTGCGAGGATGTGGGAAATGTCAGCCTCTAATTGAGTTGATAAAACCGTTTTGAGTTTCAGACGTAAATATGGTTCCCCCTCCAAAAGGCCACCATGCAGATAGTCCCAGTAGGAGCGCAGTGGGGAATGAAAGGGACCCCTTGTTGTGTTAACATGTGCATACACTTAGCATGCACTGTTTATAATGCAAGGTCGATCATATCTGAATGTTTTCAGAACATGAGGAGCACTCTGCAGATGTGAAAGCCATTGACAGGAGTTTCATTGTGAATCCAGACACAAGCTCATCAGATTGAATGGTGGGGTTGTGGGCAGAAATGGACAGTGAGAGAGAGAGAGCGGCAGAGGTCATTTCCATTAGAAGTGCAGCGAGTGAATAAAGAATTGGCTGAATGAAGCGCGCGCTGCCAGAGCTGATTAGCAGATTGGTATGCAGAGAAAGCACATAACTTACCTGCTGCCTTCAATAGAAATCTCCTCCTAATATCAGTTTAGAGTGGGTCAGAGGTTCACTCTATTTAAGCTTTAAATGATCTAACATGATTATTACTGCAAATGATAAAGGAGGCTGTTGTTTTACCTTTCTAATATAGCACTGTACATTATAAGCAATATGTGTGTATGAAATAAGTTATGCAATCTTATTCTCCAGACATAAAATCTGTTTGTTCACTGTGAAAAAATTATTTACATAATATGTATCCTAATGAACAGAAGGTTTACAGGGGAGGATCTTGAATTAAGCATCATTACAATAATAACTATTGTTTAATACTAATACTAACTATTAGATTCCTATCCAAACACAAAACAATTTTATAGATATTAAGCTCTCAAAACAGTTATAAACCCTTGATATAATGTAAAAACGCTTTCCTTTACATACTACAAATGAAGCTAAATTAGATGATACTGGTTAATAGTAAGTCAATAGACAGTCAATAGAAATTAACCTACGTTTATTTGCAACAGTTCTCATAATTAACATACTTAACAAATGCATAATCAAATCTTCAATCGCGATGCGTACATATCAACACATATGAGCCAGTTTGTATCTATAGGGGCCCGTCTCTAATTATTAGCAGTGATAATGAGAATTTCACACATACAGTAACTCATCACACATAGACACAGCCTGCCTCTGCTTCTCTCACATTTGGAAGTAGGAACACACACTTGTGGCAAAGCCTACCAGTAATTAACTGACATAATTAGGCAGACAACCATTTGTATAGGCACGCACACACACTTGCACAGTCACACAGAGGCACACACATAACTTCCCATGTAATTAAGAGTATTAATTAGAAGCATGGCTGTCCCTGTGAGGCTCAGTATCACTCACAGCCTGGCTCACAGCAGGGCTCGTATTACTTTATCTGTGCTCACTATCACGTCTCTCCTGGTCGCGCTGGTTACACGTGCACACACATGTACTCCCTAATACACAAATGGCAGCTAAACAAATGGCAGCTAATTATACACAGACTGATCACTAGCCATAGGTTAACTTCTGGTGGCTTGGAACAGAAAGGATGCAGGGACCAAGTGTGTGTTTGTGTTTTTTATTTTGTTGTTATTTTAGCTGCCTGGCATTGACCTTTGAATAGTTCATTGTAACCATCTGCACATAATAATGTTAACTCTAGAGTGGGGTTGTCCAATTGAGTGTGTTCATTTTATAGGTAATATTTTTGATTGTGGTAAAGGATACGGTATAATGCAACTCAACACACCCACCAATCCACAAATAAAATCCTTTTTGCAGCCCTGCTTCGTTAAATGTAAATCTTGGAATACCGAATTTAGCAATACCCTGTGCTTAAGTTGTTTATACAAAATGGCTGGTAAATGTAAGAAATATGTGAATGAGAATGGATGTCTAAAAGTCATTAGCTAGTGTGAAGCTATCCTATCACTTAGCCTGTTATCATTTACTAAGGCAAAGTTGATTGTTTGTGGTATTTATATATTATTATAAGTCACTGATTTCTTTTCCATGGCCATGTTATTTGTAATAACTATCCCAACGTAAAATAACATACTCCAATATATTTGAAATGTTCTATTTTCTGTCTCTCTCTCTTTAGTTGATGGTTGCACAGACTGGTCCATAGACTACCTGAAGTACCAGGTGTTGGCGGGTGAGCCGGTCCGACTCAAGTGTGCCCTGTTTTATGGGTACATCCGAGCCAACTACAGCCAGGCCCAGGGCGTGGGCCTCAGCCTCATGTGGTACCGCAGCTCCGGACTGGGACACAGTGACTTCGAGGAGCCCATCTCGTTTGATGGAATAAGGATGAGCAAAGAGGAGGACTCCATCTGGTTCAGACCGGCAGACTTCCAGGATGTGGGCCTCTACTCCTGTGTGCTACGGTAGGCATTGTGTTGAACTTTTGTGGGTTTATATTATGTGCAGGGTTTGTACGGGTGTTTGAAAATGTTTGAATTTTAATTGTGCATTTTCAAGGTTTGAAAAATGCTGCTCATTATTATTTGCATACTTCCTGGTTTGTGTGAGACTGTGATAGAGGATTGGGAAGGAGAGGAAGGGGAAAGGTGAGCGCATCATTCAAACTTTTAAACTTAGACATTTTATGGCCCAAAATCAGGTACTGCAACTTTAAGTGGCCACTGTGTCTAAACTGAGGGCGAACAGGCTGTGCTTCTATTATGTTCAAAATTACTCTAGACAATTGTTCTTCTTATGTCCTCACAAACTAAAAGCCAAATTAATAGAGTTTAAGCACAGACAATACTGTATATTAGTGAGCCATAACACAGGGACTCCTAATACAAGCTGCATAATTATGTGGCGGTAACTTATTAACCTTTACAGTGGAGAACATCCCTCTGTGAACGGCTCATTGCAGCGCCTCATCTCAGAGCGTTTTTAATAAACCCGTTAAAGGCCTCTTAAAGAGCCAGAGATGCTTGGAGAATACATTGAGTGTGACTAAAGGAGAGTGTTTGTGTACAATGATACCCCAGCCTATAGTGCATTTCAGTACAGCTCTCTGTAGGAAGAGAAATGCTTTACAAACACTGCATCAGCGCCATTCTAATAAGTCTGCTATATTGTTTGACATTTGGGCTTGTACAAAGAGGAGAGAAATATTTGTTATTCTCACCCTACTCAGGTTGTGATTGGAGAATGGGAAGCTTCCTCAAAATGATAACCACAACACAATGCTTGGAATTTCCCAGTCAGTTCAAATCAATTGTTGTTTTGTTATGAGACTGGCGCACATTTATATACACATGATCCAAACATGCTAAAATAAAAAGTAACAAAAAATATGCTCCAGCAATCACAATTTGGCCCTTGTCACTCTTATACTCTTTTCTATTTTTCCTGCTTTTAACACATACTTTGAGGACCCATTGTAACAAGTACTATGAAGCTAAAAATCTGCATTGCAGCAACAGATTATGACAGGTAAATGTAAAGAATAAATATTGTTTCCAAATGATATACTAAGTACACACAGAAAGCATTACCTAACAGCTTAGTGCTAATAGACCATACACCTGCTATTTGTGACTTGTATACTGCAGGCTACCTTCTTAGAACTCTAATCATGTTGTGTGCTGTCTCTGAGTGTTTTTCTAAGTAAGAGATACGACGTTGCATGGAATCATTGAAGTGTCCTATACGGCCCCCAATTGTATGTGCGCGGTTGCAGTTATCTTTGTCCTTTTCTGTCGTCAAATTTAAGTCTAATCGCCCGGTCCTGTGTGAAGGTGACTTCATTTACATAGCAATCTCTGGGCTTTCTTTTTTTGCTTCGGCCTCTCCTTCCTCCCACATGTCATTTCACATAGGGGTGTGTACCGCACTTCTAAATCCATCAATCTTACTTCTTCTGCATTTCATGCGCCAAAGTCTCACCATTTTTCAACCGGATAAATAATTTTTGAATAAGTCTGGTAATGAAAGTGTGTCCTGCAGTGTGGTTTATTAGCCATGTATTTCCTTCATGTGATTACATCAGGCTATGCGTCGTGGCATAATCTGTGGAGAATTGTAGCTATGGCAGACTAATAACGAAGCCACACTCAAATAGAAAGTGACAGACATGAAAGACACCACAGAAGTGTGCGTCGACCCCCGACTGTCCATCAATCAAACACCACCTCTGACACTTTCCCACAATGCCATGGGGCCGCCTGTTGTGAATATTTAACACGGAGAGACGGCTTACCATTGGCTTCCGGGAGATTTGAATGGCTCAGGTGTGCGACTATGAGAGGTGAGTCATGATCATCTGCCCATTATGTAAACAAACGGCAAGGATTGATTCTGGTGCATTTGCTTCCTTGTAAATGTCCACATGTTGTATATAAGGCTACTGTTTTGTTTGTTCTTTACAAAAATATACAACTAAACTTAGCAAGCTTTCCACCTAGCATCTTCCCACTCTATTTCCTCCAGATAGCACTGAGTCGATAATGTTAGATAGCTGCACCGGGAGGGCATTGCTCTGTTGCAATACTGTGCATCTCACTTTTGCTTCCCACAGCATTTTCAAGATGTCCTTTGAGGCATCTTCTCTGTAGTAGAAGCATACAGTGTCTTATTTTTTCCATTCGTGCTATCTGTTCTCCATCTGTGCTCACTGCTAGCTCTGCAGCCGTCGATAGCCACATTTGTCTTTAAGGATTTGAGTGCGCACGTGTGTGTCTGCATCTGTGCTTTACAGCCCCTGGGGGTCAGAGGTGTTTATACGAGTGAGGTGACTCCCTTATTGCTTCCATAACCTGAGTAGATCATATGAAACCCTGCCATTTACGGGGAATGGGAGCATCGGGCACGCTGTAAATGTAATGTAATGAAATGAAATGAAAGCCCATATGGTCGCAGCACGAAGGCTTTCCCGCACACTCTGACCAAGACAGCTTCTGGACACAACCAAAGATTATGACATGTATTACACTTGCCCCTATTAGATTTGGCTGTATTTGGCTGTGTGGAGTCTTTTCCAACTTTAAGTTCTTTTTCTAATATTTATTTTGACACAAACAATGGACTGTAGCTAAAGTTTGCTACACTTTTTGCTTTAATGCCTAATCAGCACTTTTTTACTAGTTGCAAAAAGCATATTGTCTATTTTGCTATAGGCTGACCCAAGCAAATTTGTCATATTTGCTGTAAGATTAAAAAGCTGGAGGCTTGGTAGCGGTTAATGTTTGTGTGTGAAAACAAGTATGAATTAGGTAAACTGATAGCTCTTATTCTAAGTGAATGGTTATCTGTCTGAGTACATCTCTATGCCAGTCTTGTGAGTAACTGGCCATTGTCTGGTCTGTACCCCACCTAAGGCCCATAGTTGTTAGGAAAAGGCAAGCTTCAGTCACTCATGCCAAGTCTTGACTAATAGGAATGTACTTGTTCTAGGTGTCCGTTTACCCTTGACATGTGCCCTGTTGAAAAAGCAGCGTTGCCACATTCCCATGATCTCAACTCATGTAAAAGCTGGTTTAGCCACATATCAATACTAATGTGTCTCTCGACTTTCCCCATTGACTTTAAGTGTGTCAGAAATGTAATCTAATGTCCCGTGGGGAATTTCATGTTCTGGGGAGCGGTGGGGCGGCATTATGTCAGCACTGATGAGCTCTCAAATGATAATGATTGCAGCGGCATTAACACGAGAGACATGAGGGGACATGCTCCACCTCTGCCTGTGAAGTGTGGACACAGTTGCTGGGAGATAAGCGATGATGGAGCGGGGGCGGTACAGCGGCTGTTGGATTTAAAGGACTGGGCTTGTTGTGATGACCAAGCTGCTTTTCTCATCCTGCGTTAGCCCTTCTCAGTGTTTGTCCCGTCACTTATTAGCATCCGTGGCCCGGATGACTCCCCCCATAAATCCAATAGTGGCTGCCTTGAGCATGAGCCATTGACTTGAGTTAAGCTGCTGAACGTGTCATTATTGCTAAGCAAGCAAACAGTAATGTTAGAGGTAGATGCAGGGGAACAGGGAGTGGACTAATAAGGAATAGGAGAAGATGTGACATATGGATAGTTTTGGCTGATTAACCGTACTGGGTTTTTTAAATGTATTTTTATTTGTTTCTATTAGACAGGGAAATGACTACTTAATTGAACAAAGCAGATAAAATATTATATCAACAGGGGTGTGTGCATGGGCTGGCACACAGGTAGAGTCTACATGTCCTCCTTGTGTTACAGTGTTTTCTTTGTTGGTACTTTTACCATCAAAAGCATGCAGCATCTAAAATGGTGAAAAGTAAAGGGATTTAAAGTGAGAGTGAATGGTTGTCTATTTCTGGTTTGTGTCCCCAGGAACTCCACTTACTGCATGAAGGTCTCCATGTCTCTCACTGTGGCAGAGAATGACACAAACCTATGCTACAACTCCAACATGAGACGAATGGAAAAGGCCGAGCTGAGTAAGACCAAAAATATCACCTGTCCCAATATGGAGGACTATGTGGAGCCAGGCAAAGAGCTGGAGATCACATGGTACAAGGTGGGCACTTATCTCTGTACATTTAAGCTGCACTGCCTAATATTTTTATGTTTTATTTGAGCAATAATAATTATCCAGTTGTACCGCATAACAGTCATTGAAGAAAGGGGTTTTGTTTTAGAGTCAGGGTCACTTTGCGGTTTACAAAATTTGGTACGAGACAAATTGCATATGTCCCCTTATTGTAGGACAAACAATGGCTTTTTTATTTTTATTTTTATTTTCGCTTTTGTCTCTTTTTTTAGGCCCAGAGATGGGTGGTAATCAGCTACATTTACTGGACTAACGTTTTGAATAAATTGAGTCATTTGAACTGACA
>JAVQKG010332957.1:0-11563 GCA_036025885.1 Hypseleotris bucephala | reverse complement strand
TATCTAAAAAGAGGTGGTTCTACAAGTAATTGCCTTTTATTAATAATAATCAGATTTACCGGCTACAAAGAAAAATATACCCAATATGTCTTTAAAGAAATGAAGGTTTAAAATGTACTTTACTTGTTTTAAACTGAGACTTCTCATTTGAAGATATTGGAGGGTGTATGGTTTTAAGCTGTCTGTGTATATTAGTTTGCTGTAAATAGCCTGGTGCATGTTCTATTCTTTTCATGAGCTCAAGCAGAAACATGTATAGCAGTGTCCTGACTCCAATGTGTGATACAATGTTTGGGAATGGGATCAAGATAAGGAGACTGCTATCCCTGAACTGTCCTTATCATTCTCCTCCAGTCTCACCAGACAAAAGCAAAAGGTTATTTTATTTTAATGTGTTTGCTTGCTGAGCAGAGTTCTCTTGTCTGTAAATGTGAGCTTTCAGATCGCTGTGACAAAAACTTTAATTAAAAACAATAAAAAGAATGTGTTTTTATCTCATGATAACTGATTGTAATCTGTACAGTCAAACCTATGTATTGGACAAAATAACATTTATAAATGGTTACTGAAACATGTCGGGCATGTGCATTTTATTAATTTATACTCAACAAAATACATATTTAACATCTTAGTATTAATTACTTTGGTCCACAACATTTACAATACACAATTTACAGTACAAATACTGTATAATCCAGATGGATGTATACATTTTGGTATGGATGTTTTGTGTTACTTTACAATGTTAAATACAGCAGCTGAACAGTAGGCTGAGAAAACTGGTGCCATTTTCACAAAGTTTATCTTGACTAAACATTAAAACAATGTCAAATTTTACATAACCACAGTTATGGAAAGTGCAAAATAAATATCACATGTACAAATCACATCGTAAAAGTAAACATCAAGTGTCAGTGCCTCACCAACAACTTTACTTCAACAGAAAACGTGGCATTGGAGTAAAACTTTAAGTTTGATGATGCCTACTTGGCATCACTGCTTGGAATGAAAAGAATGGAATAACTAAGCACATGAATTTCTGAAACTCCCCAACTAATTGTGTACATACATAGTCAATTCAATCTTTCTTCTTTTTATGTGTGAAAAAGTAGATAAGTCCAGGCACCAGTACCATGACCAGCTGAGGCACTATGACAAATTTGATAAAGTAAAGGCAATAGAAAAGACCTTGTGGCCTGATTGGCAGTGGTAGGCGGTGTACATGGTACAGTCCCATTGATGAAATGGCCAAAGATAACGCTCTGGGAGCCAAAGGCAAAGACCATTCACCAGGCTTCCAGTACATGGCTAGTCCCAAACCCAGGAGAGCTCCACAGTCTCGAGTCAACGAGGAGAAGGGGCCTGTGTCCAACCTTATCCACTCTGCATGGCTACACCACTTATTGGCCAGGACAATAGACCTGTGGAATATACTGTAGAAATGAATAAACAGAAAAGTGAAATGTGTGAGTTATTCATTAAACACCCACCAGGAGAGGTCTATGCCTATGTGCTGAAGCCCGACATGAAGCAGGACAGCACTCAGCAACAGAGCCAAGCTGACACTGAAGAAGAACCGCAGGGTGCGACCTACTGGTACTCTCCGGCTGAGAACAACTCCAAGAATCCAACCTGTCAAAGGAAACACGGGTACAGAAATGGTGGTGTGTGTACTGTAGACTTTCATACCCTTAGATATGTTTTTCTGTTTGTTTTCCCTAAATAATTAACTCATTATCATGAGAGAACAGGTATTGCTTAACAATAATTGCTTTTCTTGAAATTCCGAGATATTTTTCTCTTTTTTTGGGGGACTTTTCTGATCTTTTATTTTGTATTATAAAGCATTGACGATCATACAGGAAGTACTATTAGGTTGGGGTGAAAGCATGTTGAATTCAATTGAGCTGTTGATTGTAAATAAACTGTACAATAGTCAATGTTTGTCCATTTTTAAGACATACTAACAATAATAACAATAATTTTAATTTTAAATGTATTATCTTCAAAAATAAGTTACCAATGTATGTCCTCTAAAGGCTTCTGTACCTTTACTAACAACATCTAGATATAAAATGTCTAACCTGTAATACAGCCAGCAACAACTTGATGAGGAAAGTGCGCAAGAATAAAAATCCTTGAAAGTCCAACCACTACAAGAAGTGCCACATAAAGCAGGTATGGGACAGCTCCACACAGATTACTAAAAACATAAAAAGGGGTTGACTATAAGGCAGGTAGCAAATAATAGGATATTCTTGGTAAATTATATTGGCCCTACCTGTGAGTTTTTGTGCGAATGGTTTTTGCCAGTAGAGACACCACAACCCACCAGACTGCTGCAGTCACCATTGAATGTCCAGATGGACTGCCTGTGAAGCACAAGATCGGTCATGTTCTGATTTGACCAAAATTATGAAGAATAACAAATCATTTGCAGAATCATCTTACCTGGCCCAGTTTCACAGGTGGAAGCAAACTGATGGACCTTTGGTTGCACATTGTCATTAACAAAGTGACCAGACTCAGCAATCCACCAGAATGGTCTTTCTCCAAACAGCATCCTAAATACAAAGAAAAAAATATGATTTTGGTTGTTTTGTGTGTGTGTGTTTTAATAACATTCTAATCTACTGAGTAATAACTTTACCCATTTAACCAATTTCATAAGTAAACTAAAGTATAGACCTCTGCAAAGGCAGCACCTTACCCTTACACTTAAAATAAAGGGTTCTAAATAGAACCTTCTGTCAGTAGTTGTTGTTGTACACTGTTTTTCAAATTACTTCTGCTTTTTTCTCTCTTATTTTTGGCACAAAGATCACTCCATGTATCTCTCACCAATTTTACTGAAGTACAAATTTCTGGCTACACACTGCCACACGCAGAGAAAAACTTCCAACCCCCTCACACCTATTTGTGAGTGTTTGTTCAGAACCATTTTATTAAAAATATAGTGGAAAAAACATGGATCAGTGTGAGGGCTAAAAAAGTGTTTCATTGCCTGGGAGAAACATCATCCAAATGCCCAATGTCATAAAGATGATTAAAATCTAAGGTTCCTCTCGTCACTGTTTCACTACGGAGCAGACACGTTCTCCCGGAAGCGGTAACGTCAACTGAAATTGGCTACATAGCGTTATAAATATTTATATAAACTTTAAATACTTGTAAATTGTCTTTTAATAACGACATCTAAATGTTAGCAGAACACGTTGATATATGACAGTTAAAACCACAAGAGCCAATTACTTTATGAATAAATTGTGAAAATACCTCAGCCCTTACCATTTCAGCAGCAGATTGAGCCAGTCTGTAATAGCTGCAACCCAAAGTACGGCTATGCCCGCCCGTCTGCTGATGAAATATGTGAATGGAAAGACCAGTAGAAAAGCAGCCTTGGGGTCTCCAAGATAAGTGACCACTTGCCAAAACTTTTCATAACTCCATGTCATCTGCTGGAGACGTTCCGCTGTCCATATGCCTTGTGCATAAACATCCTCCATTTGTTACTCCGGTCCCGTTACGTACAACTTGATAGGTAAAAACAAATCAGAAGTGCAGCTCCAGGATGTTATGGTGATGTTGTGCTGACGCTCTGTTGTGATGTGTCCAGTAGAGGGAGCCAGTCAAACGGCTGCCCAGACCGATCCAATAATCGTACTTTTATTTAATTGGATATAATAAAATAACACGTATTCTTATAAATATCTAAAGATAAACATCGACTATAAACAAAGAATGGTTGTCGTTATTGACTGAAAGTGACCGTCAAACAGCGTGCGTCGTCGACACGCCCAGCTTCGGTTGAATACGCCATCGCGTAGCTTTACGTAAGGCAGGCGCTCCGGTTTCCTGGCGGAGAAGATGGCGGCTCCTGGACCGGGGGAGTATTTCAGCGTCGGGAGCCATGTCTCTTGCACCACCTGCTTGGGCCAACCTCTACGTGGAGAAGTGGTCGCGTTTGACTACCAGTCCAAGATGTTAACTCTGAGTATCCTTTGTTTGTTAGAGCTGCGGATGGCTCGCTGGCCTGCCTGGCTGCAAGGGCCTGTAGGGTAACCGAGAATGTGTCAAATAGTGATCCGCGCAGGCGTAATTGGTGGCAGTAGAGTTGGATATCTTTGTTCGTTTCATTTATTTTCATTTAAGAAACTGTTGATTCAGTGTCCTCCGTTTGTTGTTTATTTGGGGGATGTCGCAGGGTCATTTCACGAGTTCACCTAATGTGCTAGGGGCTGCATGTGTTTTGAATCATCTCATTGTATTGCCAGACCTCAACATGGATCACTATCTGGCAACGGATACCAGTAAGGCATCATGGCTGTGCTCTTAACAGACACAAATCGCTGAATATTCAGCGACATTCCTGGCATTTCACCATGTCCTCGATTAAACATCGAGTTAGTGTTTGTGCCATAGCGCCGTGTGGTTGAGTAATCGAGATGCTCATGGTTGTACTACAAGCTAAATATGAATGAACAGCGGCTAGCCGTCCACACTACAAGTTGTTGCTAGCTCGGCTAATGCGCTAAGTTTCGGTAGCATCGGTGGTCAAGCTTCGTTGTCCATTCTCCAGTAAGATCAAAACGAGAATATATTTATAAACTGGCGTTTTATATTCGCACTTTCTTTAGTATTTAAGCGAAACGGGAATGCAGCAAATTGACACAAATTGGTGCAACTAGCCCCAGCTTCATGAGCATCCATAGCTCTATTACACCCATCGTTAGCTTGATGATCAGAGTTGTCTACTCAGTGAATGAGTGTGTGGGTGTGTTTCATATAACATCAAGGTGACATGCAGGTTACTCATGTGTATCGCTGACTAACGTAGTGCTATGATAACGACAGTTCTACTCTTACTACAAGAGGCCATTTCCCATTCAATTTGACATTTTGTAGAAGACATATAGATATATATGTATATATTTAATGCGATTACCCTTTTAATTAAACAGACACTTGTAAAATGATAGTGCCAGTTAACGCAAGGTCTGGTGCAGTAAATAGTTTAGAGTCATAGTCATAGAGACAAGTTTAACAGGATGTGCTGCTTGGATCACTGACACCCATTGGGCCATCACCACTGTATAAACAACTTACCGTTAGTTTTAATGTTCATAGCTGCAGTGTTTTTAAAAGTAATTTTACAAGTTGATTTGACTGCTTTATCCACACCATACTACTGTAGGTGGCAGCTTTGGCATTTTTAAAACCAACACTGTAACTGGTACTACCCTTCACTGATGCTGCTGTTGATGTTTGTTCAATGTACCGTGTTGGTTTTGTTTCAGTACATAAAGCTATTTTGCACCTTGACCTGATTTTTCCAAAGAATGTGCTTCCTCCAGCGGTAAGCCAAACCTCAACGACGTCATCCTGATCAACTTAGCCTATGTTTCTGAAGTGGACATAATAAATGACCGCTCCGAGACACCTCCTCCTCTAGCATCACTGAATGTTAGCAAGGTAAGATTCTCAATATAACTCCCTTGTGTCAGCTTTATTCCAATCTATGGCATTGATATAGGGTCAGTGGATTAATTGGGTATTATGTTCAGCATTACTTAATGAACTAAGTAACGTGCACAAGTTTTGATAATGAAACAGGAACACATGCTCATTATGACTCATGTCCTGTTCTTTCATCTGTGTTCATAGTTTTGAGTCACTACAGCTTATGTAGTACTACACCTGCTGTTTGTCTCTTGAATTTCGTACTTGTTTAGTAAAGTCTTCATATACACTAGTATTCATAATGAATAGTTTAATACAGTGTCCTTCATCATGGGATTGTCGTATTAATGTTTTTTCACTTTGATCTGAAAATGCTTAACGACCGATTGCTTTTTTCCTTTGCAGCTTGCCAATCGAGCACGGACAGAAAAGGAGGACAAGCTGTCCCAAGCCTATGCAATCAGTGCTGGGGTTTCTGTGGAGGGCCAACAGCTATTCCAGACTATTCACAAAACGTAAGAAACTTGAAATTTACACTATAATGTACCGATTGGCTGTACTGCCATATACCAACAGCACTTGATTCCTACTATTTTTGTCTCTTCTTCAGTCTTTTACTTCATTTATAATTATATTTTGTTATAACATAATTGCCCTCTCTGTACATGACATACATACTGATTCATGTCTATTAATGTTTTGATTGTGCTGATATTGTGTGTTCTTCTCTTTGTAGCATCAAAGACTGTAAATGGCAGGAGAAGAACATTATTGTGATGGACGAAGTTGTAATCTCACCGCCTTACCAGGCCGAGAACTGCAAGGGCAAAGAGGGAAGCGCTTTAAGTCATGTACGCAAAATAGTAAGTGCACCTTGTTTGCTATGAATGTCTCCTTTGCGAAGTTGTTTTTGTGTAAAACCACAAACTTGAAAGAATAATGAGGCATCTAGGCATAGTCATTTGACCCTCAAAGCGTGTTGTTGACCATAGCTGGATTACAGCATTAATTTCAAAGGCTTTCACAGCAAGACATTCATTGAATAGCAATCATAACAGATTACACAATGCCTTTATTTGTCCCATAACATCACATGCGTCAAAGTGTCTGATATTTGCCTATCGTAAGACAGCTATATAAGTAGACACCTGAACATGATGGCTTTTTTATGTGTAGATTTGGGGCCTTTTTGATTAAGCACGGGATATTAAACAAATCTGAGGTACATTTGATTGTATTTAGTGCTTTTACATCAGAGAATGTCTGCTTATTGAAACGCGCAAAACTGTTTTACATGCTTATTTTTGAACAAACCTATTAATACCATGACCATAATTAATGACTAGGGTTGTTTTTTTTTTAATTGAACACGCCTAACTGCTTGTGCATTGTGTCCACAGGTTGAGAAACATTTTAGAGACTTGGAAAGTCAGAAATCCATGCAACGTTCACAAGCACAGCAAACACAGAAGGACTCCACTTTATCTTCTTGAGTTGGCAGTGCGGGTCGTCCGGGGAAGGCGACGCGAGTGGTTCTGTTCCCACTGCCAGACGAAGTCGGCATTCCTTGTCCTCAGTCTGAGACCACAAGGAGGAGCGCTGAGGGCCCTGGATCCAGACGATCAAAATACCATTAAAAGAAAAAGACAAAAAAGAAAGAGGAAAGATTAAAATCTTAAATTAGACTTTATAAAGAATAATTTAAACATGAACCATAAAGCAACCATAGTTTCCTTGACTAACTCGTCTCATTCTTCCCCCCTCTCCCTGACGCCTTTTCTTTTCAGTTCCATTTCAAAAAGAGAAAACTAGCGCAGTCAGAAAGGCTTGTTAGCTTTATTTTCTGTCATTGTTTCCTTTTTTTGCTGTATCCATGTTCTACTGTCTGTATTTTCTGTATTTTAAGACAAAATGTGACTTGAAACGCCACACTTTAAAGGACATTTTCTAAAATAAAAGTAACAAAAATTCTGACTGTAATGCTGTCAATTTCACAAACTTTTTGAAAGGCTCTGAATATTTTTGCTTTATTTGATGCAGACATTTTGACTTCAACCTTGATTTTTGTATTTCTAGACTAAGATTACAAACTGCATTTAATGTTTTGCCTGAAAAGTGACTACCAATATTGTCCTGACGTGTCCCTGTGTCTTGTGTAAACTCCTCACAGTTCTCTAGTTTCATTGAGGGCTTGTCCGCACGCTTTATTGTGATGGCCCCTTGGAATTACAGGGAACTGAAGCCATCAGACTTTTCAATTAATTATTTAAATGCCTTAAGCCTCTGGGTTCTTTAAAGCTGTATTCATTGTGACATTTATTTCTTGTCATCCTGGGATACGATGTTGAGGTGTTTGAGGTGGCTGTAAACCTCTTTTTGTATACAAGTTGCAATTATTTTTGAGGATTAAGATTTTTGATTTGTAGCTATTTTTCTGTTTACCGTACATCAGCTCAGGTAGGCTGTTTTGATTTTGCTCGAGTTGTATATTGTTGGAATATTTCTAACTTGTGCCACTAGTTTCTTTTTACCTGAAGAATTTCAGATTTCCAGACAGATCATATCCCAGTTTATATAATCAGATATGGTGCAGGTCCTCTGATATAAAAACAGTTTGGTAGATCCATATACAGCAACAGATGTAAATCCTTGTTTTAGGACAGTTTCCAAAGCACACTAGGTTTGTTCCTCTGATAAGGTCATATTTCGGGGATGGTCATTTTAAGCTCATAATCCCTTCGTCTAATCAGGAAAATTCAATGTCGGATGCTCATAGGAAATGTATTACATCACTGGCTGATGTTGACATTGAAGTCACTGTAAGGGGACAGTCTTCTGTCAGTCTCTGCAGAATGACTGTTGTGGTAGCTCTCCTGGTCATCCTGGTCGAAACAGCGATGGGGTTTAAGCTGTGTCCGAGCCATTGCCTCTGTTATGAGTCTTCAGATTTGGTGGATTGCCAGTCCAGGGGGCTCACCCGCGTCCCGCCCAGCATACCCCACGGCACCTGGCTGCTGGACCTGAGCAGCAACAAGATGACACAAGTGCACGGCAGGTCGTTCATGGGACTGTGGTCGCTCAAGATTCTCTTGATTTCAAATAACAGCATTCAGAATCTACAGCCACAGGTATGGGCAACAATGTTTGTTCATATGTGTTAAAAGTAGGATGTTTGTGAAAGTACTTAAATTTAGTTACTTGGGAGAGATACAGGGGCTGGGTGATACAAGAAAGAAAAATGGATTGCAGTTCATGCAAATAGTTTTCTTTATGAAATAATTGTCACAAATAAAACAATCAATTATTGTATGTAAATAAAATGTTTAGTACAATCACAAAGGAAAGTGACCTGTAAATTGTGTGTAATTGCTCATCCATAATGTGCACTGAGACTGAGCCTGTAAAACATGGCTATTATGTCATCCATTTAAGCTTCTGAACTAATCCTTTATGAAGCAGTATAGTGAAACTGAAAAGATTACTCAGACATTCTTAAGATAATGGCATACATTTTGCAAACTGAATCAATTAAAGTAAGGCCATAGATCAAGTAAAGAATTTCAAGTAAAGTTTGCCAATGACTGTTCATATTCTTTCAGTCGTTATCTTCACTGGAGTTTCTGGAAAGGCTGGACCTAAGCTACAATCGTCTCAAAATGCTGCCATTTGACTTCTCTCAAAGACTGTTTTCCCTCAAAGAGCTTCGTCTGGACCACAACCTGCTCCGCCTGCTGGACCCCACCTCTTTGGACGACTTGGAAAATCTTAAAAAGTTAGACCTCAGCTACAACCAGATCATATCGATAGATGTGAAACTGTTCAACCACCTTTCTCGACTTGCGTATCTAAATCTTGAAGGAAATAAGCTTAATGTTCTCCAAAATTGTTTACTGAGCAGACAGCAGTATCTTGAGGTGCTCATCCTTGGTCATAATAACATCTCAGTGATAGAGATAGAATCCTTTACGCCACTGAGGAGCCTAACCTTGCTGAGTTTACAAGGAAACAAACTGGAGCGCATCAGGTAAATTCTGTCACATAATATGTTTTAAACAAAGGGTTGCGGCTTGACGTACTGTATAATCTCATGCATGTTCTTCCCGTGTTACTGTGTATATCCACTCACAACAAAGAATCAGTAACTCTAAATTGACCCTAAAGTGATGTTTGAATGTTTGTGTATGTCTTTTTGTCAGCCCTGGCAATTTAGGATATACTCCCACCTAAGGCCCCTAGTTATTTCTGAGACAGATTTTCTCAGATTCAGTTTTTCATTACAACTTGTGACACTATTTTGTTTTTGTTTCGTTTATTTATCTCTCATTGAAGTTAAGATCTTCAGGAATGCATGATTGAAAGGTTCAGTTTTTTGCATTTGCTTGTAATAACACTTGATTTGTTATTGTTTCTCCACATCAGGTTCAAAACTTTCTTGGAGCTTCAAACCACCAACACCCACCTCCAGCTCTCCTCCAACCCCTGGATATGTGACTGTGAGCTACAGCGAGTCTTTGGGAAAATCCAGCATGTCCGGCATTTGCATGTTATAGATTACAAGGACATCATCTGCCATGCACCCCCTCAGAGAGCCGGCATCACTTTAGCCTCTCTGGACAGCCAGCTCTGTATGGTCGAAACACTGTCGGTGCTAGTAATCACCTTCACAGTTCTCCTGGCAGTGGTTGGGGCACTGGTTAAAGCTGAACGCAATCGGAAAAACAAGCAAAGTTTAAATGATTCGGAAGAAGATAAACATGAAAAATGAATGATAAAAATAAACTATCTGGGGATTATCAGGTGGAACTGACGTAACTGGGCCAAACCACAATATATCTTGTTGCTGCAGGATCTGTCACAGCCAGTAGTGACTTCAGCACTATTCTGGAGCTTAACCAGCAGTCTCAGGGTATTACTGTTGTATCCAGTGGAGTCATTTAATCTACTGGTGCTGCAGAGAGAACTAACAGAGAGAACTAACCTGCCGGAAGGGCCAGTGGTTCTCAAACTGTGGTGGTACATGGGCATTTTTTAGTAATAGACAGGAGTCATTTAATTCTTGTCTTTTCCCCTATTTTAGACCCAGTTTAATCCTGGCCCTGTCTCTAGACCTGATTTAGACATTGTTTAGTCCCAATTTAGTTGATCTAAATGTTACTTAAGGGACCAATATTTAATATATTATGTTAGTCTAAAAAGTTTAAGATGCGCTGGGTTTCGCATACGTTTTTGGTTGAAAAAGTTTTTGTCAGAAATGGGTAAAACGCAGTGTAGATACTGCAGTGGCTACCAACCTAATGTAGTGGTACTCTGTTTTTTGACAGATAATCTGGAATAGCACTCTCTACAGATACAGTATAGTCACTAATATTCAGTTTTTAATAATGAATATGTTGTTATGTGACTATCTGTCAGAAATACCCGACCCAACTGTTTGATTACCACATGGGCATAATTTAAAGAAATGTTAGTAGATGAAGAATTAGGAACTGAGAGGCAGAACCACATATACTCTATGTATTATGAAATATCATTTATTAGAAATTTAAGTGGCATTGACATTTGGGGCTGAGTTTATAAAAAAACAGGAAAAGCTTTACAACATTTATGCTTAATTTAAATTCATGCAGTAAATTTACTTTCATTGCTACAAATACTACTAATCAGAAATAGATTCAGTTTTTCAACACTTGTAACATGCAACATACAACATTTTAATGAGAAATTAATGGCTCTTACCACTTTCCTAAAAAGCCTGGTCATTATCAGTTTTAACCTAAATATTTAATACAACTTTGATTGTATACATACGGTAAAAAGCAGTATCTCATAGGTTCATCAATATTTTACATTCAAAAATAAGCAATGATACAAACATTGTTAATAAACTGACTGTAAATTTCCCTCATATACCATAACCAAAAGCCATGTAAAAGATTTTAGATAAACAAATATGCCTTATCAAAATAAAGCCCTGTAAACTAACAGCATTATTATATCATTAAGACTTTTGCAGATATTTGACAGCAATACTCAATGTCATATCAGAGCATAACAGAGACAAATGTAAACATGAACTTAAATAAATTATTCAAACCATCAAAAT
>JAVQKG010332945.1:0-10990 GCA_036025885.1 Hypseleotris bucephala | reverse complement strand
GGTGTTGAAAATTAGCACTTGTGCTAATACACTTAAACAATGCATCTGGCTTGTTCAATGTAATTGCAATGTCCATAATAAATAAATAAATAAATAAATAAATAAAAAATAAGTTTATGCAAATCAGCAGAACACCTCATAGTCTGACTGAAGACACGAGCCGGTATGCGCGCGCGGCTGTGTGCATGTGCGTGTGTTGTGGGCGTGGACACTTCATGGCTCCCTTGCTCGAGCTCAGATCTGTCACTACAGCGCAACGTGAAGCAGGTTTGTGCGCGGACATCCAATGGGCCCGGACTTAACCAAGGACCGGAGCTACTGTCAGATGGACTTTGAATGATCCAGTGGTGCCGTGAAGACTTCAAGCTACGGGGGATAGACTGGTCCTCTTAGACTAAACTAAAAAATTGACAATCAAGACGCAGCAATGACAGCCGGATTGAGTCCACTCCGGTAAAAGTGCAACCCGCATCCGATTTGAGCTTGATGAGTCTGGGGAAGATGCCACGGACAGCCAGAATGAAGTCCGTATTCCTTCCATTTTTACTTGGAGCGGTGAGTTCAATTCTTACATAAACTTTTCACACGCTTTACGTCTGTGCGTCAACACCTGATTGGTCCAAATTGTAGCTACAACAGTTTGCCTCTAAAACTTGCTGACACTTTTCTCTTAAATTAAACATAAAACCCCAACTACTGTCTATTTAAACCGTGCAAACTTATATTCATCAACTTTGAATCAGATTTTGTTCAAGCGCACGTATCAAAGTTGCACCTGTCCTGCGCCTCTTTGACAGCACAATGTAAAAAGCCCAGCGGATGTACTGCAGCCATTCAAACGGATACTCTATCGTTTCTTCTGTCGCTGCATCTGTAGTTCCACCCTTCTCAATTACATGTGGCCCTATACAGACAGGAGAAGGACAATAACAGTGGCGCAGTGGGCTACTCTATTGAAGTCAGTGAGTGCATCCATTAGACCACGTGGGCACTGATTTAGACAGATTTGGAGCAAATATTGATGCAGGAATACCCAAAGTGGAAGATAGCCATTTCATTTGAGATCGAAATAGGGCTGTAGTAGACAAAAGAAGAATGGTTATGCATGCCCAGCAGTATTGCAAAAGAAAGTGGCGTGTCAGATTGTCATTCATTAGACCAGCTTTTATGCAGAGAAAATTAGACTAATAGAATTTTAGCCGACTTAGTCCTCACTGACTGATTAATCGACTAGGTGACTAAAGGCTTTGGTCATTGAGATGCATCTCTATGAATCCTATTATTATAACAGAATGTATACCAGCATAACTTAAACTATCAGAGCAAAGTTTACTTTTAATTTAGAAGTGAGCAATATGGCGATGAAAAATTTTATCGTTATATGAAGTTATTGTAATCTGCGAATCTGGGAAGATCATTGTATCATGCCACAGTTCATTTGGTGTTGCCCTGCTCTTCATGGTAATTTTTACTGTAACAATGCCAGTGTTCATATTAATAAAAAAGGAAAAATTAAAATTGTGATGTTTTGGATGGGATGTACACTGAATTTGTAGGTTTAAAGAAGTTTTATGAAGACGCTGATAGGATAGTCTTCTGTGTAAGAGAAAAAATACAAAATTCTGATCAAATTGATATTGTGATCTTGGCTTAATAAAATTGTGATATCATATTTTTACTATATTGCACAATCCTATTCTTGTTTTGTGCTATGATTTCAAATTCACCTTAAATGCCTCAGCGTTGGGGACTCACATTTTAGTCTTTCTCCTAGTTTTGCCCTGAACTGTCTCAGATACATGACAGATGCTGCTTGTGATGGCTATGCATCCTCTGCTGGCTCAGCGCATGCAATATTGATACGGCCCTAACCACCACCCCACCCCCCTCCTTTACACTTTCACTCCATGCACACATCACTGTTTCCAGTCTTTCTCTGACTTCCAGATGATTCAGCATTGTTTGGGAAGGCATTAGCTGTAGATGCGAATGGTGTTTTCCACAGCAGTTTAAGATATTCATGTCTGGATTGAAATTAGGCCCAGCTCATTGGGAAGACTGTATAGTAGTCGATCTTTAATGGCATAACAAGTGCTGACAGCTAAGGTCCAGAGGTTAAGTGCCTCCAACAGAAAATTGACTGCAGCATTAGTAAAACTGGTCTGAGTTATATGTCCGTTTGTTTTGTGTTAGTGGGAAATCCTTCTCCCTTCCCTTTAAAGGAGTATGGATTACAGAGCTTTTCAACTTGTTTTACTCACTGGCCATTTGACAAGTTATTGGCCACTTTGAAATTTGACAGTTGAAATGGCAAAAGCTTTATGTGTGCAAAGTTTGATAAATTGTCAAAATCTAGCATTACAATCAATTTAAATGGACCCTATTATGGGTTATCAACTCAGGACTACCCAGTGTCATTTTGTTTCATGTATCTTGTATGCTGAGGCACCTACTCTTTTAGGAGCTGAAAACATGCTCTTATTCTACTTTTGACTGTTTGCATTGGTTGTAAAAGAAAAGTGGGTGTGGCCAGAAGAGGGAAAGGGGGCCTTAAAGAGACGTGCTCCCGGCAGAGAAAGTAAAATCCCTGAAAAGATTACTTTTTAAATCGGTAATACATTTTTAATATAAATATGAAATCGTAATCTAGAAGTAAAAAAAAATGAATAACACAGTATATCCGGTTTAATTTTTTATCCAATTTATTATCACTGATCCTAAAATTGACCCTGACAATGGCTGACAAAAAAAGTTCAGTACAACCTGAAACTTTCTCTTCAAACCAATTATAGGAAATGTGAAAGTCGAGCTACAACTTGTTAAGTGTTTTGCATCCTTTCATTCCAAGAACTGCATGTTCAAATCACATTACCCCCTAATTCATCCATACGCTCAACTTAGCAGTCATTAGGACTCTGTACTTTGTCTTGTTTAATCTCCAGGAGGTTTTTATGTTGCGCCCTTACTCCGAGCAAGAATATAGGGTCAAAAAGGAAGCACGAGCTGAATGCTGCAACTTGGACGCAATTCAAGATGTCAGTCACTGGTTTAGGAACAGGTTTGTTGAGATGCGAGTGCTGCTTAGTATGTGCAAATGTATGGGCGTGGACAGTTATAAGGATCCATGTGTGCATTAAGAGATCTCATTCATTTTCAGCAGCTTGGAGTAGGAGATTTTGCTATCTCAAAAAATAGGGCAGTAAACTCTTTCTGACATTTAGTGCGGCCCTGTAAAATTTGTCAAGATTTTTAAGAAAATTCTGTCTGTTTGGGCTTGTAGCTGTAGAGTTTTTTTGTTGTTGACATATTGAGGTGCAGGTGGCAGAGTGGAAGAGTTGTCTGCATGTCCTCCCAGTATTACCATTGGTTCTCTCCACTGGTTACATCTGTTAGGAAGAGTGGTGACTCTGCATTGCCTCTAATGAACCAATGTCAGTTCAGATATGTCTCTGTGTCAGCCCAGTGACTAACTGGTCATTGTCAAGGGTATACCTGCCTTAGGCCCATAGTTGCTGGGTAGGCTTTCAGTGACCCTAATGACAATCATCAGTAGAAAATAATTACTTTATTTCAATGATGTAAATGTTTCTTGCAGAAGGTCTTTCTATTCTTTGTGACTAGAAGCTGAATACCCCTTGTAGTTTTCAAACATAATTTATTTTAATACAGATTTTATTAACCTCCTGTTATTTATGTTGTTTTGAAGACCCAAGTGCTCACTGTTCAGATCCTGTGTGTCATGTGTCAATTAAAATCAACACTTTCTCCAAAAGACTGTTGATGGATTCCTTTGAAAAGCCAACGACATAATTGAATAGCAGGGGCTTGAGTGTGAATGGGCCATAAAGGGTAGACATATGCACACCTGCAGACACACCTCCATGTATGAGTCCCATATATGTGTCCTTATTGTGTAGCCTTGTAACCCAGTGTGTATGTGTGGGTGGGTATGTGTGTATATGTGTGCGTGTGTGCGTGGGTGTGTAGTTGTGTAGGTCCAGCTGACTCAGGGGCCCCGGGGGACACCTACCTCTGTGTTGTCAGCAGCATTCCTCAAACACCTCAAGCTCAAAGCGTGATGATTTATGTAAAATATACTGCTTTTAGTATGACACGTGCCACATATTCACTTACATATGTTCTTCAGGTGTTGATAATAGGTACTTAGAGATGAATATCCTGAGCTACTATCATAATGAAGGATACAATGTTACTCTTAAAATTGTTTTATTATGGATTTAAAAGATTTTTTGTGGGTTAGAAATTCAGAAAGAGGAGTGGAGAGTGATATTTATATTTGCTGTTTATGATGCCTAAAAAGACAGACCACTCCCTAACAAACAATTTATGTTAATAACAATATAATGCATAAACTGTTAAATAAAAATGGCATATTGTTAAAGAGACACTTATGTGTCTGTATGCAGAACAATTTCCCTTAATGACTCTATTGTATTTTATTATTTGTGAAGGACAACAGCCAAAACCTTCGCCTATATTTCCCAACCAGAGTTCTGCTTGTTGTCAGTTGTAGTTATCTGTGCATTTTCTTCTTCATAAATCATCACAGGACCTTTCACCCTGGGCCTGCTGGGAGAGACTGGTTTAGTCCCCTCTAAGAAAAACCTAAAGAGGCCCAAACTATTTCTTATAAAGAGTTATGCAAAGTAATCGTTCTGGTGACATCCATAACTGAACTTGTGAAATTTTGGCCAAAATTAATGATATCTTTTTACTTTTCTTTTATTCCTAGGTTGGGGTGATGGCCAATAAGGACACACAATGCAGTTCGGGCCAATATACGTCCAGTGGGGAATGCTGTAAGCAGTGTCAGCCCGGAGAAGGCGTCATTAAAGAATGTGGGGTCACACAGACTGTCTGCGCACCCTGCATTGACAGTAAGTAACGGATAACATTACATGAATGACAGCAATGAATTATGTCCCTCTTAAAGCCATCAAAGAAATCCTCTTCTGAAATCAGAGCATTCATTCTCTGACTTTGTAGTTTTTGGCAAAATTTAGGACAGGTATTGGAAGTGCAGCTGCAAAGAGATTATCCATTGTAAAGTGGCGGTAAAAGACACAAGAAGCCACTTTATGCACGTTTTTGAGTGCATCGGACTTCTGAATTATAGAACAAAGTAAATTCAGTTGATGATTTTAACAGTATTTTAAGTTTTGCTATTAATTGACTTCACCATTACCTTAATTATTTATTTATCACGCATTCAAATTTAGTTTATTCTTGTTATAAGGGTAAGTGGAGCCCATCACTGTAACATTGCATCTTGGGCAGAATAAAGCCTCCACAGTGGCCAGTTTTGTCACAGGGCTAACACAGAGACACCTAAGTATTATATTTAAAATATATGTAGTTTTAAATTGCAGTTATACATAGTTTTAAATTGTTGTTGGGTATTTTTTTCTCTTTGGTCAAACTAATTTCCCTGAAGCCAGTTAAAGTAGTTTAGAGTTTACATATTTATTCATGCGCTTCTAAACATCACAGCAGTTCAGTTTCATTTCTGTCTTAGTCACAGTCAATAAATAAACACAGCAGCAAAAAGACATGTCAATGAATGAAGTAGGTGTGTCTAATGTTTCAGTTAGAGGTAATAATAAAAGCATATTTCATGTCAGCCCTGGACTTCAGCTGCTGGATGGTAGTAAACTAGCTGCTTGTCGGTGCACAGCAGTAGATGCCCTCTTTATGGCTTTTACCATGTAAGGCAGAGGTGCGGAGAGCTGCTCTGGATACATTTATGAGGTTTAGGGAAGAAGAAGATTCAAGCGTGTTACCATTTCCAGAAAGTTGTTATAAGAAAAAAAAGTCAAGGAGCACTGAAAAAAATTAATATCTTGATTACAATGATTGTAGTATATTTATCTCCTTCTTTTGACAATTTTAGATTTAGTCACTTATTAGGTCTTGATATTTGATTTGTTTTAAGACATTTCTGATATGTTTTTTCATATTTTAAGCTAAATTATCCACCAGTGAGTGTAATAATAAACTTTCATGTAAAATATGAAATATCTTATTCCATTTTCAGATAATTATTAAAACAGTCAGAATTACATTTAACACAAGCCAAAAAATGAATATGACCCCAAAATCTAAACAACTATAAGCCAAGTTCTGAATTAAAGTGATTTTAACTAATTTATTATTGCATTTTTGCAGTGTATGTCACTGGATTAAGACAAGCTAGCTAGATTTAGGACACAAGAGTCAAAAGTATATTTAGCCTTGGATACATCTCTATTTGAGTGTAGGGGTCAAAGGCCTTACTGCACCAGAAACCAGCGCTGGTCTTCATCCGTGGTTTCAATGATATTCCCAGAGTTTGTCAATGTCCCGTATGCATTCCCTGGCTCCACAAACCAGGAAGTAGTTGTAAACCTTTTTGGGTCAGTGAAGGACAGATCGCTTGTGACTCAAAAATGGTTGCAGCCAGAACATGATTCAGATGCAGGTCATGAGAGAAGTCACAGACATTGAGGAGGTGAAGGTGATTTATTAATAGTTTGTGGGATTTCTTTTGGACGGGAAAATGTTTTTATACCGGACCTCAGCTCCAAGGAATTATGTAGACGCCCATTATTGTTTCCATATATGAACACACGAAACAACTGTCAGCACAAACTGTTCGTATTGTAAAGACAGACAGTCCATTGCACAACCTAATTTCAGTTTTTGGGTTTAGTCTTCTCCAAAATGAACAGACATTGCTGCAGCAGAATCTCAAAGTGTTGTCAGACCAGACAGGCTCTAACTCGTGGAAAAACAAATGCAAAGTAGAAAGCACTCCATCAGATAGCATTACAACAGAGATATTTAAAGCACACCTCGGACATATTGATCGGTATCTGTAATGCAACCGATAGGGCTTAAGTGAGAGCAGTGGACAAAGTGGTTTTACAAGTCGTATTTTTCTTTATTCAAGAAGTAATTGGAAGGGTTGCACTTGCCAAAGTAACATTGTAATGACATGTCCTAAAATGTATGTATTCACAAGTGCAGCACTGGTTTTTGTAGAGGTAAATAATAATATTTCTCAAAATTATGATGGAATTTGGATTCAAAAGCTTTGCTAATTTCCTGGTGTAAGATATGGGATTATTTGGTGAAAAATTGGACCTGAAAAGCTTCTCTTTTAAGAAATGAGTTCTTCATAAGCATGTATCAGAAGAGACTGTGTTTGTAGACTGTGGTCAATGAGTCTTGTGCTGAAACCATTGAATGTATATAATATACATATACAAGGACTGATATATAACTCAATGGCTGAAACAGACAGGAGCTAAAGCGGATGCTGGATGAACAAATGAGATGAAACAGTCCAGCTGCTGTGACTGGACCCAAACCCTCTTCCTCTTGTGTCCTGTGTTCATAAAGATGTCAGGAGAAAAATCATTTAAGAGAAACCAGCAAAACCTCACATTCTCTTCACTTGAACTACTGACTTCAATTAGGACACGCAGTATCTCAAGCAGACGGCAATCCTTTTATGGGCCATAAAAACAAACCATGGATTGAATGTTGAACCGTAGCGAGAGCAGTGTTTTGATATGAAATGCTGAGCCAGGAGCAGACGGTCTGTATCTCCCCCTACTCTTCCTCTCTATGCTGCAGGCGAGCGTTATTAATGTATTGACTTGCATTATTGATGCGTGGCATTATGATAATGGCTCTGAGAGCACCACTGGGACATGGGGGTGGGTCTGTTTTTACAGAGGGGTGTTATTGAACATAATGGGCTGAGTGGGACAGACATGGGACATGAACCAGGACAGTACAGACGTAAATATCTCCCATGATGCTCCAGTGCTTTCTCTTTATCTCATCTTTATCTGTCATTTCATCTCAGTGTCATCAGAGCGTCTGCTGTGTTGGTGGGCCACTTACCCAACATTTGATATTTGATACAAGACACTTGGCCTTCCAAAGTTGACATTAGGAGAGCATTGTTTGCTACCACACACAATGTTTGGTTTTCTTTTATTTCAAGGTTTTTGTAACTTATCAGCACAAATAGACTTTAGTCTTAAATCTAACTAACTAACTTGATCCAAACATACAAGCACTGAGATTTGGAGGTTTGAACATTACTCAAAATGACATATTGCATGGACACAAGTTGATGAGCCTAATGATAATATTGTACTGTTTACGTGTATTCTCCACCTCTCAGTGACGCACACAAACACACAGACACACACAGAAGCAGCAGAAGTGGCTGGTACAAATGGATTTGTTGCATAATTTAGTGTGTTTCCCAGTTCTCTATCCAGCCGAAATACAATTCCATAAAACATAGAGTATTGATTGTGTCCTTTGCTGCAGATATATTTGTCCTAGAACATCTTTTAGGTACACAAGTTAGTTATGAAACGCACAGTACGTGATTTATGTTGAGTCTCATTCCAGTCTTCTCAGTTCAAGACTTCTGTCAATACTCTGTACTAAATTTGTAATGATCCTGTTTAAAAATAGTTCAGAAGTTGGATACTTTACAAGAAAATAATTAGGATAAATCTAATGCAGTGATTTTTTTTTTTACACAAGTACCATCTCAGAAAATACAATTTGAAGGACCTAAACTAGGATGAAAATAAAGGTTAATGTAGGAAAACAAATAACCAAATCAGAACAAAACAGGAACTTCTTAACCACATCTAAACCAGGGCTACAGCAGGTCTGAATCAGTTCTGAACCAGAACTGAAGTGGTTCCAAACCAATGACTTAACCAGGTGGACATCAGGTCTACGGTTCACTAAACTGCCATGTGTTCCACCAATGGAACCTCTACTCTAATAAACTTACACTGTTTAAAAATACAATTCTTGTTTTGACACTCTTGCAAAGATAAACTTACTCCACAATAGCACAGACCATGAGAATTTTTACTATCTTTAAAGTCTGCAAAAAGCATAGTTGAAAGACATGGAATACAACATAACCATTGTAACAAACGGCTTTGCCCCCAAGTCTTATCTTCATCCATGAAGAATTAGAAGAAAGAAACAGAGAATTCTGTCATCAATGTTTGTCCTAAAGTTACTTTGCCTCCATGTATTTTTCAGGTGAAACCTTCTCGGAGAACCTCAGCCACAAAGAGAAGTGTCAGAAGTGCACTCAGTGCACGGGGCTTATGCGCATGGAGACGCCGTGCACGGACGCCAACGACGCCATCTGCGCCTGTAACTACGGTTACTACCTGAACGTGGTGAGCCAGCGCTGCGAGGTGTGCACCAAGTGTCCGGAGGGCTGGGGCATGTTGATGAGCTGTGAGCAGGACCACGACACTATGTGTGAAGAGTGCACCTTAGACACTTACTCAGACCAGGAGAGCTCCAGAGAGCCCTGTATGCCCTGCTCCACCTGTGAGGAGAGTGAGGTACTGAAGGAGTGTACGCCCAACAGCGACACCCTCTGTCTGGGTAAGAACACTTTATTTACAATCACTGCTCATTTACACCTGCCTCTGAAACTACAGAGTTTGTATAAGATTTAGATTAGTCCTTGCAACATCTCACATCTAACTCTCTGGCATGAGCCATCTGTAGTTGGTCTTAAAACATACAACTTGTATGTTCAACTGGAGTCTGCCCTTTGAATTAAAATTTGGATGTTTGTCTATCCAATTTGAAGTTAAGATAAGATGCCATATGAAACTCATTCAGTTTTACCACACTACACTTGTTCTGTTGTAAGCCAGAATGGAGTAAATAGCCTCTGTTGAATATATTCTTTTATTGTGCCCAAGTGGAAAACAGAAAAAGGCATTTTTGAAACAGCAAATGTGACACAGTTTAAGGATGGCACATCCATTCATTTTTATGCAAATCTAGTCATCTACCACATTAATAGTTGACTGTTTGTTCCAAGTGCAGAATTTATAACCTCAAATTGAATAGGAAGAATTCACATGGACATTCACGCTGTAAGAAAGGGAAATTCCTTCAATGAAACAGATAATTCAGATGTTTAGAGGTTAATGTTTGAGCTGTAGCTAATGCAAAGTCTTTAGTGTGACCCTAATATCAAAACATTAAGAGACATATTATGAACTGTGCCAGAAATACTGAATTATGGGATATTTTGGACAGGGTCAGATTGTGGAGAATTTGTATTTTTCTCTTTTTGGACAGTCCATTTCGCTCGGCGTCTCCATTGTCAAGCATATATCATCTCATCTGACTCTGACACTATACACATTGTTGAAGCTAAATGTCAAAACCAAGTCACAATGGACTCATCCCATCCAAAGACCGCACTCTTTCTCTCTGAAAAGGGTTTAGAAGAAGGTCATTTCTTGCTCCCTGTGGGTATCAAACCCCAAAATCACAAATTCCTCTCGACTGCAGTCACAGTGACCCGATGGCTCGCAGATTAAATCAACTCTTTTGTGAATTGATAATATAAAAGGGTCTGTTGATGAGCCATGCAGACGCTAGGACCAGAGGTTTGAAGGATGTTGTTATCACAGTGAAGGGGGTCTTTTGTGCTGCTCCCATGATGCAGTTTGGTCTGTGTGGGACTTTCAGAGTGGCCCATTGGGGAATTACTTAATAGTAAAGTCAGTGGGTCTATTAGTTATATGTACCACACAGCATCCTTATTTGCCTTATTTGAACCTTGAAGTTAGGCATGATATAAACTAGTGATGAAAAGTTAGGGTAAAATTTGTGGAAAAAAGAAAATGTTCATTTCACAGTTATATTTCAGCATATCGTGAAAGTAAGACATTTATGTAAAACCGAGTGATTGTAATTATACCGCGAGAATCGCGTTCGGCAATATTATGGTTTCATGTTCGGCCCGCGTCCGCAGATTGGCCGTGCGACCACGTTAACTCAAAAAAGAAGTGCCGGATCACTTTCAAACTTTGCAGATACTTAGACCTTATAAGGACGCCGAACTATATCGATTTGGGTATATCTGCGATGAATAGTAATTAAGTAATTAATTAATTAAGGATTA
>JAVQKG010332840.1:0-11974 GCA_036025885.1 Hypseleotris bucephala | reverse complement strand
TCCTAAAAGCTAATGTAAAATAATAACATTTTGGTAACTATTATAATCATTATTTGTTCACTTTGAAAATTTCATAGGCATATATTATATTGTGTTATTGGTTGTGCAGTATCGTCTGTCACTTATAGCCTATATTTTAAAAAAACACACTTTTTTCCTTGGACGTCTTTTGCCGTGACGAGGCTACCACGGCTTCTCTAAACAAATCATAATCTTAAGTCATTTCTCATTGAGCGTGTCGCAGCGAGACAATAAACACTGCTAATTGTGTGTCTAAGAGCGTCGTTTGAACTTCCTTGAGGAGGTTTATGTGCGCCGACACTCTGCTCTATAGGCCACTGTCTTCTGTTGCTCCGAACAAATAAACACTGATTGTTATTCTGCAGATTACCGGCTAATCTTGGCCCGCTCATTTTAGCCCTGTCTAATGATGAGCTTTACCATTAGTGGATGTTGGATTGTCTTTTATGTGCAAGTTAGGAAAATGAACACAGTTGGCATCTCCATAAAAGAGCATGCAGGGTTAGTTGAAGAACTTAGCTTGCAGCTGAATAAGCACATACTGGATTTGTAATGGTCTGACAAAGAAGAGTTGCTGCTCATTTTTAATAGAAATTTATTATTTTTTGTATTGTATTTTTCCTGTGACCTTTGTCCCCCAAGCCGGCAATAGTGCAATTTGTGCCAAAACAATTATGTTCAATTGTATTTAAACATCTGCACTCTTTATTTGAGCGTTTGTGCTTTTTGTAAAAATTTATAAATTAATGCTGTCATTCAGAATAAGAAAACTTATATGAATCATGTATCAAGTAGCCTATAGTTTAAGTCCTATAAAAATGACCTTTTTTACACCAACATTTGTTCATTTAAAATGCATTTACCTTTTTTTGTAGTGTAGTTGACAATTGCCAATGTAGGCTGTTGCTTTATTTACTTATTTAGATTTATGCTAAAGCTACTTAGCGGCTAGCATTCCCAAACAAACCTGTCCAAACTGTGTAGCTATGTTAAACTGCAGTAAAGTTTTAAGGCCTAGTTTCCAGTACACTGTAATAACCAGATTGTTAATGTGAATGAGTTTGCTTCCTACACCAGCTGCCACTCACATATTTACTATGACTAACCGCAAAAGTTATATTATGCTTTTTATGGCGCTCTCATCACGCTCACTTTGTTCTTATTGTTTGCCTCCTGAATCAGTGAGGCCGCAAAATATAGCAGGTCATAAATTTAATGTTTGTGCTGTAAATCTTACATAAACTGACAGCTGACATAGGTGACTCTGACAATTCATAATAATAAAATATGTATCTTAACTAGTGTATGAGTGTGTGCAAAAGAGAAGTTTAAATGTCACAAAATAGTTGAGAAGGAGCCAAAAGAGATGAATGTGATTTGCTGTTGGCTTAATGGTAATGAATGACATACCATCTACAGATCAGGGCATACCATTGCTAAAACAAGGGAATAAAAATAGCTATAGTCTATAAAGAATGGTATCTAGTGTTGTAAATAGTCAAGCTAAATTATAGAGCCTATAAATAATGACCTTCTAATTTTGTGAATGTGTTTCCAAATAATAACATAACAAACTATGTCCATCTAGGCCTATGTTGTGCCCTGGGCCACAATAATCAAGGATTTCATTTAGAGAAACTAGAATGACGAGATCATTCGGTGCAAAATGTATCCAAATCAGAGACAATCTATGTTTGTGAATGTGTCTTTGATGCTTGAGTAAAACACTCACTGGTTTGTGTGTATACTATCTTCCTACCCTCACTTAGAAAGAGTGCGTCAAACTAAATGTTTATGGTTTGCATGAATCAGAGGAGGGACATGTCTGTGTGAAACACTAGAATTCAACGTTTCTGCTGGCTTTGTTGGTAATAGCTACTCAAACTAACATTTGAGTAGATCTGATTTACTGTGGATCATTAGAATAGGGAAATAGAGAAAGTTTGTTAGCCTTCATTTAGTGAACTATGGGTCACAGTTGGTCACATTTGCATCTCTTGTCTGTCCAGATGTGGCAGCCATCTATCCCCAGGACCCAGTCCTCCGCATGGGGTCCAACCTGACGGCCAGCTGCTGGGTGCACCCTGACCTGGGAATCCATGCTAGCTCTCTGTTCTGGACTCTAAACGGTCAACAGCTGGCCAGCTCTCTGTACCGAGTGCTCAGCCCCACCAACCTGAGTGTGACGCTGGCCGGGCTCAACGCCTCCAGGCAAAAGTCTGGGGACAACCTGGTGTGTCACAACCACAAGGGCCACATCCTGGCCGGCTCCTGCCTCTACGTCGGCAGTAAGTCCAGTTTGTGACTCAAGAGCATGCTCTACTCACTTTATTAACAGTGCATGTGATCTACTGTGACTCCTCTAGGGACCTGCTGTTTGTGGATTGGCACATTTGGCTGTTTCAGAAAGTGTTGGCAAACAACAGAGAAAGAGCCCATGGACTGTGCATGAATTTATCTAGTTATGGTCATTAGTCTGTTTTAGCAGCAGTAGAATGGCAACACTCTAGTAGAGGCTAAACATGAACACAAAGCACGAGGCTGTGGCAGTATTTTAGTTTTGTGTTGGTCCTTCAGAGAGGCCTCAGTGTCACTGATGCTCTGACCACCTGTGTGGTCCATTACTCGCACTATCACTCATCAGCCTTAGCCCTGACATGTGCATACACCCACACACACTTGAACCTGTGTGCCCCTGCATACAAGCATTGCATAATACATTCCTCTCTTTACAAAGTAACATGTTGGATATTTTTTCCTGCTTTAATGTTGCATTTCCAATTAATCAGAATGTCTTTGTCTAGAAAAGCCCTTACATTTTCTGTGGTAATAATCAGTAACTAGTTAATAAGTTACTTTACACTTCTGTGTCCTCAGTGGGCACCACACAGGGAGTGTTCCCATAAAAAAGATTCAGGGCACAAAGAGTACATGTAATAGCAGCCCTTCCTCTACCTCTCGAGACACTAATGTGGAGAAGCCTGTGTTCCCACAGGTAATCAGTGCTGCCAGGGGTCGGCCCTGTGACCACCTCACACACACAATGCCAAGGCCGTAGCCCTGGCAGGTCTCATCCTGTTTAAAGGTTTTCTCCATTACAGAACTTCCTTAAATATTATGTGTGAAATGCCTAAATGCTTTGAAGCAAAGAGCAGAGCTAACTGTCTTTGTCCTGTGTGTGCAGTGCCTCCAGAGAAGCCGGTCAGTGTGAGCTGCTGGTCCAGGAACACCAAAGACCTGACCTGCAGCTGGGCTCCAGGAGGAAGAGGAGAGACCAACATCAGCACACACTACACTCTCAAGTACAAACGCAGGTAAATACCACATTACTACTTATCATCACTACAGTACATGAGTATACTGAGACATTGAGTAATAGTAGAAATCAAAACATTTTCTTTGACATTTGTTCGTATTTTGTTGGTCTCTACGAACAGTTCACCTAATGCCATAAATGTGAATTATCTCAAAACATAAAAGAAGCTGAAGTGGAGCTGGAAAGGAGAAAGAATATCAAATCATGTCCTGAGCTTTTTGGCAGACAGAACTTAGAAAAATCATGTTGGGAGCCAGAGGGTAAAGCCTATTGTTCATAGCAAGTTAACTTTATGAGAAAAACAGCATTTCATTTGGAACCAATCTGATCTCCAGAATGACTTTCACATGGGCTGTAATCAGGAGAATACTTGACTAAATTCATGGCATCAGACCATTGTCCACTGTGGTCTAGACCACATTAGTCTAATGTACATTGTGATTTATGTGTGGTGACAGGTGGTACGATGAGGAAAAGAAGTGTGAGGACTATAGTGCGGGCCTGCCATACTCGTGCCGGATCACCAGAGACCTGTACCTGTTCACGCCATACGAGATCTGGGTGGAAGCGTCTAACTCTCTGGGCTGGGCAGCCTCTGATGTCCTCACCCTGGACATCCTAGATGTGGGTGAGTACAGGAAGTCACCTCTGACCTCTGGTGTTACTTACAGAGCTTAGATTCATGCTTTAGGCTCAGGCGGGCAGCTTCAAAACATCAAAGAAAACTGACCAAATTTACAGCACAAGAAATGCCAGATTTATAACACTAATCAACTGTCCTTTTTACACACATTGTCTGATCACCAACAAAAATAAATATAATACTCCAGCTTCAACACAAAATAAATACCATTAAAGGCTTAAACTGAATCAACTGCAAAAGCGCAGTTGAAATGGTTCCCTTTTAAAGCGTTTTCTTTGAGCTGCCTATTGCCAGCTTAGTGTGCTTTGTGCTCACAGAACACTGAGTACATATTCATCTCTTTTTTTATTATCCCCAAATCCCCCACATTTGTACAAACACATGTAGGCACAAGCACACACCTGGTGAGAGGAGTGTGGAGGGAACGCCCGCTCGTTAAGTCTGTTCTCTGGACACACAGGGCACTGCTGACCCCTCTAAAGTGCACTTGGAATGTCTGATCCTTCAACCTAATCCTCTCTCGCCCCCTGCACACCCTCAGGGCAGACTCAGAGGCTCGGAGGCTTTAGGATTTGGAGCTGAAATAACACAACATGATGATCACGGAAATCTTCACCTGGTTCACTTCTAACATGCTGTGCTCTGCTGAGAGCAGCCCATATAAAGCTTTCTCTGGCAGCCCATACAAGTGTCCATCAGGCTTCTGTAATGTATGCATATACCTAGTCACACACACCTGTTTACACAGCCCCGGGCCAGGGCTGGTCTCTCACACAGAAACACAGTGGAGGTAGATTGTTTCAGTCCCGTTGCCCGGCCATCCTCCATTCAGTTGTTACCACAACAGGCCATAAAACACAGCCACACCTGGGCAGGCTGAGTCACTAATGCTCCTACATCATAGTGCAGAGAGGAGCCGGAAACACCTACAGCTCACATTCCTCTGTCTCTGCAACTAGAGGCAACTTGATCTAATGCTGATACTGAGATGACACAACATGGGCTCATCCACTGATTCAGACGCTATCTAACATCAAACCAACAACATTTACAAATGTGTGGGACGAGCCTTAACTTTAGATGATACCAATACACCAGGAGAGACTAGAATTCCACAATGAATCATTCACATATTAGATACCCTTGCCGGTACAACTCATTGTAGGTTTGATGCTGAAACAAAGCCCTAAAAAGGTATTTGTTCTTGACTTTTAGTTTTGTTAGTGACATTGTGCTGGCTGTAAATCCACCGAACACTCCTTCAGTAGTCTCCATTGAAACATTACCATAATAAAATGTGGTTCAGTGCTTGACATCGAAGGGCCCAGTTCAGAATTATATACTAAAGTCAGAACTGGAGTGCTTTCAGATCTGAATCAGTACTGCTGTGTACCCTGTCCCAAAGCTTTCCCATGGGCTGTTCTGTTTGGTTACCGCCAAGCATTATGACCCGACATTATAAAAAGCAACTGATTTCGATACTTAAACATACTCAAAAAGTCCCTAAACAAAATGCAAAGAAAATTCAAATAATGGTCTGTCCCCACATGTTTGTTTGTTCAGAAAGATAATTGCTGTCAGATGAAGAAGCCCTCTGCTCTCACAAATCAACTCCAAAGGAACTCTGAAACCACAGGCCTCAGCCAGCGCTCGGCAATCCTTCACTGTTCTCTTACACATAGAGACATCACTCCTGCCACCTCAAATATGAAATTAATGGATTGCTTGACCCCAAAAACATAACCTTAGGATTGAGTAAAGAGCTGTTAGTTTTGTAGTCACAACGAAAAATGTTAATCTGGGCCATGTGTTCGCTTTATCTGGAGACAAGCAGGTTTACTTTGAGAAGAGTAAGAGTTTTTTTGCTTCTTGGGACTCAGTTTCATTTCTTAGATGTACCCCAACTTTTTGATTGACAGTTTTTGCATAAACACAGGCTAATAACAACACATTTATTTTTGCCTACTTAAAATATCTGTGGCAGTGTTTGTAGTTTGCTGTCTAGTTAAAATGAATGGGAAGGAATACTACTACTGCAACTGCAACAGTCGAGATTTACATAAGTATCTACTGTAGTCTGGATGGCTATGCTTAGTAAAAAAATTATGTTAAACATTTCTGTTTTGTATTATATAATCTAGAAAGCAAAAAAAAAACTCCCCAAAGAAATGAAAGAACAAACTTTTCTGAGCTTGTTAAAAAGATTAATACTTGTGCTTCTCCTACAGCAGTTTTTTGTATACTAATTTAAGAACGGCAAGTAGCAAATCATAGATGATACAATTAGGGCATTCTCACAGTAAACACACATTTTCAACCACTGTCTGCCTTTTGCATTTCTATTTAAACTTGTGTTTTTTATCACAATTCTACCATTTTTGTTACAGTTTTAACCTTGTGTGTGTGCCTTCGCAGTGACCACGGACCCCCCCTCAGGTGTGGCCGTGAGCCGCGTGGGACAGTTGGAAGATCAGCTGAGTGTTCGCTGGGAGGCTCCGCCCGCTCTCAAAGACTTCCTATTTCAGGCCAAATACCAGATCCGCTACAGACTGGAAGACAGCCAAGACTGGAAGGTAACTGACAGGACCAGCTCCAATTCACAAAACAGACCCTTGTCGAGAACATTTTTATCCTAGTGCTACAACTGGCCCGGGCTGTACCTTATTCCAGATGAGTACAAAAATAAATAAATTGAGCCTAGATGATTAGTTCTGCTGCTGGAATAGAGTCTCTCACTAAAAGTGTGAATGAATATACTATAGCAGATCCAGGCGTGCAGATGGTGGATTTATCATTGACTGTGGTCCTATGGGTAAAATGAAGATTGTTCGGTAATTAACTGGGAACTACACAGATGTGATATAAGCAGGTCTCCACTAGCACAATGGAAACACAAGAGCTTGGAGTGGGTACAGATGCAAGAAATATGTATCACTTTTTAACTTTGGAAATGTATTTCAGAGAGAAAATACTGAATATTTGTACCCTGACCTAACATGAATTATGCAATTTTCAAGCATTTTAGCTTGGGTCTTTTTCCACCATCATTACTGCCATGTAGACAAAAATCCAATCACTCTAGGTTCATTTCCGTTCATTTTCAATTAAAGAGCCTTATACGTTTTGTGTAGGAGTTGGAAAAAAACATTGTTGCATTTGTTAAATAATTGTGCTGTAGCAATAGTGAAGTGTATTTTTGTTCTTAGATGTTGGGCTTTCAACAGTCATCAAGTGGGTACGAGTGGGAGGGATGTGTCTTTAAAGACTTGCTGGTGAAAACAGGCCATTTCCCTGTGAAGCAGGCCTAATCATGAGGTCATGCTCAGGAATGGAGGGATACATCTCAGCTGTTAATGTCTTCAATATGGCAGTAAAGACGCTCACACACACTTCCCCGTGTCACGTCATTAGCCTGTGATGCCTGTAATTTCCCGGCTCTGTTTTGTGTTGAAGCTGCTCTTAACAAGTGTTTACACACTGGACGCCAAAGAGAGACTTCAGCCTATTAGGCTCATTATTAACTGCACACTGCCTCTTTATTTTTCTGTCTGGATGTTTGGACGAATACCTGTCCTCTCTCTCATGTGCTCAATAACTCTGAACACATTTTAGCCACAGGGCACACTTACACTTGTGTTCATAAACACACAGATCAAAGTTAACACTATGGTGCACATCCATACATGTGTGTTTTATGTGGACCTCCAGCTCAGCTCTCTCTCTCTGTCCTGTGTCCTGTAGGTCATGGATGATGTGGGGAACCAGACTTCATGTCGACTGGCCGGACTCAGACCTGGAACAGTATATTTTGTCCAAGTACGTATGGAAAGTATGTGTTTGCACAATGTGTTTACAAAATATATCCATCTAGTACAGTTCAGTCAAAATGAGGTAGTCATTCTTTTTCCACTTTGTGGACATTCTGCGAGCCAAACCCAGTGTGCATCTAGCCACAAAAATGCCACATGATATTTGCACAGCTAGAGTTTGATTGCTGAATTGCAGTCCGCTATTTAAAATCAGTTATCAGTTATTTTTGTATATAAAACTAAGAGGGATGTGTAGTGTTTATTACCCGGAGATGACTTCAACTGTGATTTCAGACCTCACATTCTTCCTATTAGACTAATTAGATTCTTGCATATCATTTGAATGAAAATCTATCTTTAAGACCTGTCTAAGAAACTGTTTTACCGTTAGAATAATGGACTAATTACTTGTATAATATTAGCAATCTGTTAAAGTTATGGTCTTATACAATTTTATATGCTAATCTGTATTCTTATGTTATTCTTATTTTATATTTTTTTAACACAATCTATACATACTGTACGTAGCTTGATCAATGCCACATTATGTTAGCTTCATCTACAGAATGTGCTACATAAATTACACAAAGTACCCAAACTTTAAGATTTTGGGGACACTTTGTCAATTTGCTGCTTGCAAAGAGATAAAAATGCCCACAACATTTTTCACATTTAGTTTTTCAGTCCTTACAGGAAATACAACATGTGTGTGACAGGGATTATTATGTGTACAGCAGTCACAGTTAAACGCATTAAAGACATGTCTATCACTATTACTAATACAACTCATCTTTGTTCAATAATAATAGTACATAGCCTCCAATCTTTCAGCAACAGTACAATACAATACATGATCTGTGGCTTGATGACAGTCACTTTTTAAGTTTTGTTTGAAACCGTTTCAAAAATATGTTTTGCATAAGGGTAAAATTTTCTGTTGTTTTAAATTCTGCCATAGCAACAACTATTGAGCATTTTTCCACGTAGCGGCCCTCAGTGCTTTTCTCTGCCGTCTGTGTGTCCAGATAATTACACAGCTCTATATAACGCTTGTATTCTGTTCAGGTGCGCTGTAACCCTGTGGGCATCTACGGCTCTCGCAAAGCTGGCATCTGGAGCGAATGGAGCAATCCAACAGCGGCCTCCACCCCTCAGAGTGGTGAGTTCATATTATACACAGTCAATGTACTCCCAGGCCATTCTCTGTACTATTGTTTCACTGGTACCACTATGCACTGTTTTCCATCTCGGTGTATGGTACTAGCCACAGTTTCCTGATACTGATGAGAAACTTACAGAAAACAGGCCTTATATTCATTTTGGCAGATGCACTGGTCAAATCAAAATAAATCAAAGTAAATCCTAAACCAAACATTCTTTGTATGTAATGTTTGGTAGCAATAGGCTTACAAAAATTACTTCAAGATGGAAGATTCAAATAATCAATAACAAAAGTGCTTCAGTGCAGCCTGTGGTTTAGCTGGAGTGGACTACCTGAACTGCTATCAAACTGCAGTTACAGTGATCTGTTCACTGGCCACTGTGGCTAGTATTTGTCAAAAGTTTCTAGCCAATTAGGATTTTTAGTAGCCACAGTTAATTATATCGATTAAACGCGGGAATCGTGTTCGACAATATTATGGCCCAATGGGACTCTGGATACACTTACTTTGTCACAGAGCTATGATACTTGGTACAGTGGTTCTCCACATTGTGCCGAACATAAAATATTATTATGGCCCCACCCTACGACAAACAGGAAGTCAGCCACATTGGATTGAAATTGGGAAGTCAGGTATATTTGACAGCCTCTAACTTGCACTTACTTGGCCCGATTAAGCTCAAACCAGAATCAACGCATCACCCCAAGACCTCTGATTAATATAATACCAGTTACCTCAATAGCGCCACCTAGGGACTGAACAAAGAACATAGTGTCAAATAATCAATTGCAAGCATTTTCTATTTTTAGAGTAAAGAAATAAAAGTCCACTACTTATGTCTGTGTTCATTGCTCTGTCTGTTTTTACATACTGTATTTATTATATTCACATTGACAAAAGCACTTTTTTATATGAAACATTTACTGACTCTCCTCTCCTGTCTGTGTTCTCAGTGATAATGACAGGCTCATGTGAATCCAAATCCAGTGCAGACTCTAACTCCACCCTTCGCCGGGAGCTCAAGCAGTTCTTCGGCTGGGTCCGCAAACACGCCTACGGCTGCAGCAGCATGTCCATGAAGCTGTACGACCAGTGGAGAGTGCTCATGCAGAAATCCCACAAAACTCGCAACCAGGTAGGTAAGCATCACTATAACATATGGGAAACAAAAACACTTATTAGTCAAAGCTGGAGTATAACTGTGTTTCTCTTATATAGGTTCTACAAGGGGATAAGTCGTAGCAAGGTGAAAGCAATGACCAGTGAAAAACTTTTTACTGTGGACATTTTTGTGCCGAGAAGCAAACATGGTATTTTCTTCTGGAGCATTTTTGTTTGATTCGTGTGAATCCAGTGAAGAAGAAGATAGACTTTGTTTGCCATCACCACAATGTATAGAAAGAGACACTTGATATGACAGTGTGCAGCATTCCTATTCTGTACATTTGCAAAGACAATGCAACCAGCAAAGAAGAAAGAGACTTGGACTCACAGCACCATCTAGTGGCTGGTTGACATCTGTGGACGTTGTTTTTCACTGTAGTCAAAACACAAGTTAGAGCGTCCACTCAAGAAGCTTCTAGAAGTGGATTAAGTGCCATTGTCTTTGGAGACTTGTGACTGATGATATGATGGTGATGTGTGTGAGACGTTTTACTGCCTTTATTTTTGTACTGAGCATATTTAAAGTTGTGTAGATGTTTTAATGCTTAAATTATGTTAAGTTGGTAAAAATATTTTTGACTGAAGATTTTTTCAATTCTTCCTCAAGTCCATTGTACATTTCTGATCGTTCACTGGTGCTGTATAATTTTAATTCACATTACACATGGCAGGAGTGTAATAAGCCATTTGGCTAATGTACTCAGAATAACAAATGTTTTATTTATTATCGACTGTATATACATCTTTGTATCAATGGTGTGACTTTATAAAAGTCTTTGATCTCCTTTAGTGCTAGTGTGAACAGCCATTGAAATGTTTTTTTCTCTACAGACAATTAGGTTCATTTTAGAGCATGCAAAAAAAATTCAGACACTTGAATCTACTTTTGAAAACTAAATAAACATACACACTCAGTTCAGAGGGAGGAGCAAAGTTTTTTGCATAACATTGTGATGTATTTATTATTGGAAATAAAACGCCTTAACCACCGGGTGGAGCTATTACCTCACATAAACAGAACCTCCTCAGCGTTTCTATAAATATACTGATAATTAGAGGTAACAAGTGTCATTTGTTCATAGCGAGAGGCGCACTTCCAGTTAGAGTCAGATTACTCATAAATCTTGGCAGTGTGACAGAAGCACCAGTGCATTATGTGATGAGGGACATGTGATACAATGGGCCAGTGACAGTCCTCTCTTTAATATTGAACAGTGTGTGCTCGGTTGAGAGCTCTGTGGCTTTAGTTACATGTGTGTGCGACATATGCACGTGGGGGGTGTGGCAGCTTCTACCTACTCCTGTCAGAGGACTGCTGTTAGCTGCCTGCAACCACTGCCTCACAAATACATCATATTTATACATTAGCCTTCAGCAACATTGTAATCTACCTGCTTGGTCCACGGACCTAAGCAGACAAATGCAGAGGCCAAACTCCCACAGGACTGTTACCTTTCCATAAATATTAAATAGATATCCCAGCTGCATTGTAAATATCCATTGATGTAAAGCTCTCTATCAAGATACATGTGTTCTCAGCTCACAATTTAGAACATATGTGTAATATTGTATACATTTTATTATAGCTATAGCAATGTAAGGAAATACTGGTAAATATGTACGTAACTGAAAAAGCCTGCCATGTGCCTACAGATGCAATTGTTTCACCAATCACCTTATAAAATTATAGGCTACATCAGTCATTACCAGGAAAAAAACGTTTTATGGTAAAAAGACTACATAAACAGCAAAACAGCAACAACTTTGACAACATGTTATATAGCTAGTATTTGCTAATGTTTGCTAACCAGGCAGCCAGTTACTGACATTCCACATAGTATAGGAGTTTATTGTCTTT
>JAVQKG010332836.1:0-25018 GCA_036025885.1 Hypseleotris bucephala | reverse complement strand
GGGTTGTTTTCTCAGCAAATGTCATGTTTTAGAGTCTTTATACTCCAGTTAATAATTATTCGATTACTAAATTAGATGAAGATTATTTCAATAATCGATTAAGCACGATTCATTTTTGGGATTTTTACGATTTGTTGTTTCAGCCCTAGTACACTATCTGTAGTTGAAAGGGTTTGATTTCTTTATGTAAACTAAAATCGTGATTAAATCAAAATTGTGATCTTGATCTTAATAAATGGTGATATTATATTTTGACCATATTATGCTCTCATATGAATTGCTGTTAAAAAGGAAAACACCACCGTTTTTCATATTCAACTATGTTCTCACTTTAGACGAGTGGATACATACCTGTGTGATCTTGATGTGTGCGGTCAATTCTTGTGACGAGAGGTTTTAATGTGTTAGCAGTTAGCTTCTGCCATGTAGCCTATTCCTATGAGGCCAACTACAACTACAAGTTAGAAGCGACCAAGCTCTTCCACATTTTCCCTATTTAAATACAGGTACATGACACGACCTACGACCTAAGTATGTTTACACAAAATGAAACAGCGATTTTCTAAGAGGAGAAAAGAAGGGACAATATGGCATCGGCGAAGTGATATCATGACTATATGGCAGATATCACATCACGATATCACTGCGCCGAGGCCATATAGTCCTTTCTTTTCTTTGCTTAGAAAATTGCCGTGTGTCATTTTGTGTAAACATACTTGTCGTATTTAAATAAGGAAAATGTGGAAGAGCTTGGTCGCTTCTAACTTGTAGTTGTATTTGGCCTCCTAAGAATACATGGGAGAAGCTAATTGCTAACACATTAAAACCTCTCGTCACAAGAATTGACCGCACACATAAAGATCACACAGGTTATGTATCCACTCGTCTAAAGTGACAGAAGAACATAGTTGAATATGGAAAAACGGTGGTGTGTTCCTTTAATGTGCAGAGGGTGTACCGAGACAGTGTTGTTTGACCCTCTTCAGCTCGTCCTCTCTCCGTGCAGACAGGATGAGGCGGGCTCCACACTGGGACAGTTGGTACACCAGCTCCTCACCGATCCCACTGGAGGCCCCTGTCACCCACACCACCAGCCCTCGCAGACGCTTCTCTGAGACACAAGAAAACACACACTGAACATGTAGGCTGGAGGGCTATACATCTCCTCACAGCTTCTAACCATGTTCTAATGTTGTTTCTAGAGTGGCACCAATCCGAGCTTTTTCAGTCCATAATACTAATGCAAAAACTAAAGGCATGGTATTATCAAAAAATATTAAACATAGACATATTAAAGATAGAACTAAGACCAGAGGATCCTAAAAATGTCTAACTTGTCATTTTTGAATTAAGTGTAATATAATGTCATTTGCCACTTTATTTATCTGCTTATAATTAGGAAAAAGTATAATAAATGGTATCGGTTCTGGTATCGGCCACATTTACCGATCCAATGATCCAGCTGAAAAGCCTGGATCGGAACCGATATCCAATCCGGTATCGGTGCATCCCTAGTTTCTACCTCAAACACATCCACAAAGCTGTGTTTTGTTTCATTCAGGCATGTTTGAGTAATTAATTATGTTGAGGAATAGTCCTCTTCATGAGCTGAAAACAGATTAACCTGCCTGCTCTCGCACTGTCAACAAATGCACCCAGATAATTGTTGGCACCACAATTTAAGATCATTTCTGATTGGAGAAAACGTGTGTGAGGGTTGTAGTTTTTTTGGAAACCCACACTAAGGTTTGTGATCCTGTGTGAAGAAGTGCACAGCTCCTGTCTTGAAACAGAGATGTGTCTAATCTAATCAGAGCGTTTGTCATCAAGTCCAAGTGGGAGCTTGGACTTGATATAGCCTACATATATACAAGCTCTCCAACAGCTTGTATATTGTGCGTTTGATGTGGCAAAACGTAAAATGGTAACCTAAATGTATCCCAAATAGACAGTGAAATGTGCACAAAACTCAATTAAAAAGAAATTCAAAACTAATTCAAGCTCTGATTCTGGGACTCTCAGGGCCCACAGGAGCACAGGTACTCCTGGGGCCCACAGAAGGTGAGGGTTGTGACTCACCTGGGCGCTGCCCCGCTACACTGGCCCACAGTAGAGTGAAGTCTGCATCTGCGAACACCACACACACGATGAAGAGCACAGTCCACAGCGGGACGAGGTACCACAGTACGGCGGACAGGAGGGAGTCCATTTAGCTCACATGCGTGCAGTACTTCCACAACACTCACCTCACGAGAGACAGATGGCTCGCACGTCACTTCCTGCTTCACATTAAAGCGCATTAGAATAACTTTCAAAACTGTTTTTATTTTTTGTAAATGTGCTCAGTCAACTGAAGTCCTGCCGTTAAAACAAAAGAAAACACAATATATTCGTTGCACTGTTCTTTCATGTATTGTATGCTACAGGGCAGATCTGGCATACCCTTAATGAAGAGATAAGTACCAGGAAATCAGCAATGTAACCTTGGTAGAAAACTAATAAAAACAACATAATTTTTAAAGAAAACGAGGAAAAAATGGAATCCATGACCTTTTGGGGTTCAGTTTGAGTACATGCGTCATGATTAGTGAACGTTTTAATATGGAACATTTTCTGTAACTTGTATAGTTGTTATGAGTTATGTATGTTGATAATAATCCTAGTACTTGTACTAGTAGTCAGTAAATAGCTGACTTGTTGAATAGTTGCAGAGGGCTCTACACAGGTGACGTCATGTTTTCCGAGTGCGCAGCCTGCTCCATCCGGGTCCCGCAGCAGCTCTGTGCTCTCTGAGGCTAAAGTTAGCTAGCAGCCTGTCAAGCTGTCAAGTGGAGAGGCTGGGACAGACGTTTCAGCTTCCCTTGGCCTGGCCACTCACTCTCGGCCATTCATTTCCCCGAACATTCACTAGAATCTAGTTTAGTTCTCCGGCTGAGATAATGTAAGTGTCCACGGGCCCCAACAGGAGCTCACATATATGCACTGAGACTTACTGACGATTATTCACTGCTAGCTAACAGGCTAGCTAGCCGAGCTATACCATCGGAAAGACCGTTTGGTCGGGTACTCCATTCTGGTGTAACCTTGTAGATTCTTGCCCGGGCTTGTTCCGTAGCGCTGCTCCTGACGGTTGGATATTGGATATTTGGTAAGTGACTGCTTCTCTATACTCTCAGCTTGTTGACGTATGTGGGGCTGTAGTCAAGCTAAGCTAACGCTGGAACACAGAAAGGCCTGGGCTCTTGTTTCTTGATTGGTACGTTACCAAATATGAAAGAAGGCCTGTCAAAGTTAGCATTAACAGACACGGTTGTGAGCCCGCACCTTTATTTGAATTGTGCTTTGGACTTGCCATACTAGCTATTTGTGCTGGCATAAACAGAACAGCTGAGCTTATATAACAGCTCCATGCTGCAGATAAGCTCAACACAGCTTTAGGTGTGTTATTACTGTCAGCTTTTATTGTCAAACACGGTTCAGCCACTGTCTTTGCCTTTAATTCAGCCCCCCTCTCTCTTAAAAAAATGATGTATGCTGTAACAAAAAAACAAAACAAAAGACTGTGTCATTTGTATGCAGAATGTGTAAAACAGCAGTATTTTTGATTATTGGTACATCTGATGTATACAAAAATGTCCAAATATAATTGTTAATAATGTGTGGTGGTTAGGATGTGGTAAACATTGACCCTCTTGTTCTGACTGTTCTACAGGTGTTAAAGGGACACAATGGGGGCTTTTCTGGATAAACCAAAGATGGAGAAATACAACTCTCACGGTGAGGGGAATAGTGTGAGGTTTGGTCTGAGCAGTATGCAGGGCTGGAGAGTGGAGATGGAAGATGCACACACAGCAGTAATCGGTCTGCCTCAAGGCCTGGATCTTTGGTCTTTCTTTGCTGTTTATGACGGCCATGCCGGCTCTCAAGTGGCCAAGTACTGCTGTGAGCATCTGCTGGAGCACATCACCACCAACTCCGACTTCCAGAGCGCTCTGCAAGAGGAGGCCTGCGTGGACAGTGTGAAGAACGGTATCCGCACAGGGTTCCTTCAGATCGATGAACACATGCGGACCATCTCTGAGAAGAAACACGGTGTAGACCGCAGCGGCTCCACTGCGGTGGGAGTGTTGATATCTCCTACACACGTGTACTTTATCAACTGCGGAGACTCCAGGGCACTGCTGAGCAGGGCCGGGGCTGTGCACTTCTTCACACAGGATCACAAACCTAATAATCCTCTGGAGAAGGAGAGGATCCAGAACGCAGGAGGCTCTGTAATGATCCAGCGTGTCAACGGCTCCCTGGCCGTGTCTCGGGCTCTGGGAGACTTCGACTACAAGTGTGTGCACGGGAAGGGCCCCACAGAGCAGCTGGTGTCTCCAGAACCTGAAGTTTATGCAATAGAGAGATCTGAGGTGGAAGATGAATTCATAATTCTAGCGTGTGATGGCATCTGGGATGTTATGGCCAACGAAGAACTCTGTGACTTTGTCAGATCCAGGCTAGAGGTGACGGATGACCTTGAACGGGTCAGCAATGAAATTGTTGACACTTGCTTGTATAAGGTATGTACATTCTTTGGACTGTCTGAGTGTTTTAGTGACTAATCTGATATATACATATTGTTTTGGTGTTGACAGGGGAGTCGGGACAATATGAGTGTTGTGTTAGTCTGTTTTCCTGGGGCTCCTAAAGTGTCTCCTGAAGCAGTGAAACGAGAGGCCGAGCTGGATAAATACCTTGAGTCTAGAGTAGAAGGTACAGTCTGAAAGAGTTTCTATCCACTATTGTTGTATTGTCATTCACCACATGGTTCTGTTGTTTTTCACCAGAGATTATCAAAAAGCAGGGAGATGAAGGAGTTCCAGATTTGGTCCATGTGATGCGAACGTTAGCTTCTGAGAGCATCCCTAACCTCCCGCCTGGAGGAGAGCTGGCAAGCAAGTGAGTTCAGCAGTACACACATATGTGTTTATGTCAACTACTCTCATTTTATGTTACTTTAACTGACATACTATATAGTTAGTTAGTTTATTCAGACACACACACAAAATAAATAACATTTTCACAGTTACAAACACAGGATAACATCCATTGTGACTGAAAGGCATTGGCTGAAGCTAAGATTATTTTGCCTGCCTAATTCCATAAACCAGATCACCAAGAAAACAGGAAAAAACAAAAGAAGAGAAACCATTTCAGATTATTTACAACAGTTCAGAAGAAATCATTTTAATATTATCGGGTTATTTTTAATAGTTAGCTTTGTATTTGTATTTATATATGTTTATATATAATGTTTATTATTAATCGTTATGTCATAATCATATGTAGTATTTCAAATCATAAACGTGTTAGTAATATATTATCAATATATTGTTTATTTATTTATATTTCATAATGGAGGATGTTTCAGTTCTTAACTATCATTACTGTTCAGTCATTTTCAACAGTTATACTATTGCTCTGTATTTTTCAATAATTTTTGATTTATACATTTTTTTGAATACTTTAATTGATGTGCATCTTTTTACTTCATCATCCAGACAGTTCCATATATTGACGCCTATAACTGAGATACACATACTTTTTTTAGTAGTTCTTGCCATAGATTTTTGGACATAACATAAAATATTATTATGGCCCCGCCCTATGACAAACAGGAAGTCGGCCATTTTGGATTGACATTGGGAAGTCAGGTATTTTTGACAGACTCTAACTTGCACATACTTTGCCCGATTTGAATCAAACTTTAAACATCACATTAGCCAACGCCTCTGACCGCACCTGACCAATAAGAAGGCAGTTACCTCAATAGCGCCACCTACAGACTGAAAAATGTAATTTTAGAGAAATTTACAAAACTTGTCATGGTTTGGGGGCGGGGCCTCTTAATTGCTCGTTACCAATATAAAAAGCCTTAGACATCACAGATTTAAGTCGCAGTTAGTGCCAAAACATTGTATAGGGAAAATTAGCTGTCCTGGCGTCGGTATGCACTCTCCGAGTGCTTTCTTGTTATTAATAGTTTCTGTCATAATTGTAACTATGCCTGAAACAAAAATGGATTAATCGGATCAATCACTGAAATAATCGAATAATGGTTAACTGGAGAATACAGACTCTAAAACATGTCATTTGCAGAGAACAACCCACACAGAGCAGGAATTAGGCCAAAACAGTACAAAAAAATATACATTTTGCATTTAAGATGAAAAACATTATATGTCTGTAAATGTGCTCTATCCAGCACATTCAGTCAGTATTCAGTCCTCAGGTGGCACAGTTTTAGCTTTATCTGCTTCAAAGTTTGTAAAAAAAAAAAAAAAAATCTTATATTTACACACTTTTTGCTATCCACCAATTTATTAATTAATCGTGAAAATAATTGACAGACTAATTGATTAGCAAATCAATCATTAGTTGCAGCCCTAATTGACAATTCCTTTTATTTGACTTGTACTTACTTCAGTATTTGCAGCATGGAGACTCATTCTGGCCCTTGAACAGCCTCTGTCCTCTAACCAGCAGACTTGGTTAAACAGTCAACACATGTCAGAGGAATTGCACTTAATTTAAGATATAAACATCACATATTTATGGCAGAAAAGTACTAAATGCATTAGTTTGTCATGTCAATAAATAGCTTTGCGCTAACAGATGTGACAGTTATTTAATTAACTTGATCGTGGTGACTGGAATTATTTGTTGTTTGTGATGCCTCTTACCTGCATTAAGCTAATAGATTATTGTCATGTTCCAAATAAAGCCTACATAAAGCATACATAAAGTGTTGATAATGGTCTAGAGACATTTCGGTTTATAAAAACCTTGTTGTATTGTTGAACCAAGGTAAATTGTTTGTGTTAGTTTTATTCAGTGGATGAAGAGTCCACAGGTGAGTCATTTAAAAGTATTCCTTCAATTCTGAAAGTATTAGCATGGCCTAGGGGAGTCTTTCACCTGACATATTGTGGCTCTGTATAACACATTTGCCAAATTTAATCCTTTAATCAAATGATGCTAATTGATCAAAATATTCTATTCTGTTATTGCTTAGCCTGGAAGTGTCAGTGGCTGCACTTGTGTACATATTAGCTCTGGTGCTAACTAGTTGCACAATGGCTGAGAAGAAGATAGAAGAAATACTATGAAGTGTCTAGATAGTTTAGTTTTTTTTGTTTTAGTATTGGATCTCTGTTGTTAAACTTTTTACAATCTTATTTTGTCATTTTAAAATCTCTGTTACCAAATTAGTGTGCTCTGATTTGTCATTGCAACTTCTGTGTGCATTGTAATTGGTCATCTCCACATTCTGGTCATGTGAAGCTGTTTTCCTATTGGTTCAGACTCCAGTGTAGTGATGTTTATGCTATGGGATACAATTTCTGACCTAACTAAATCTTTAATATCCAGATGCTACTGCTCCTAGCCGTTAAAAAAAAGATTTTGAATTTATTATCATTTTAGTTGAGTTTGTAGATTTTGTCTTACACAGAAGACAACTGCTATCAGTATCTTTATAAAACGTTGAAAATGTTAATATACATCCATTCCATGGTGGTAAACTACTTGTGTAGCCACTGCTGCCCTGGGCCACACTGACTGAGGCGTGGCTGCCAGTCTGTGACTACAACCTCTCTGACCACCACCAAACACCAATCACACACCCATATTTATTCATAGGCAATGTGGGTTAAGACTCTTGCCCAGGAACACAACAACAGAATGCTCTTGGGTGGGGATTTGAACCAGTTACCCTCTAGTTGCATGGTGAATGCTTACCCAGTGCACCACTACCACTACCACTTTATTTCTCTCTCTTTGTATCTGGCATGTGGTTAGGAGCAGCAGACAGCCCAGTACAGCTGTAGAGTTAAAGCAGGCTCTCCACTAGCTGCACATGCGTCCTCTCTCCACCGTAGCGCACTGTAAAAACCCAGTGCAGCGCGGTGGACACCCATCTGCTGACGACGCCCGGCCCGGAAACACTCCCGATGTTCAGACATATGTGAATATACCGCAACAATAAGCAATAATTGACTGAAGTCAGAGACACAAACAGAGAGAGGAGTGAGGGGAGGGGAGAGGAAAAGGGGTCAGCTGCCTTAAGTGAACTGCACCAACAACAAAGGAACATATGAGGGATGGGTATATTTGTAACAATGGAGTGTGGAGCAGTGAAATATTGTGTGGGTGATGCTAGAAAACAACTTGTCAATCTATTTTTTTAATATTATGGTTGGTCCTATTTCAATTTTGCTGATTAAAATTTTTTCAATTAGGAGTAGTTTACAGAAGGGGTTACCAAAGTGGGGGTTATGGGATGGTTTTCTGTAATAATATTGTTTTCGTTTCATTTTTGAATAAATTCCATGTTAGTCATAACTAAAGTTTAAATAAAAAACAGTAATACAGGTAGGTCCCAGGTTGCTCTTGTCATAATTAAGAGGTCCCGGTTTGAAAAGTTTGGAAATCCATGGGATAGTCTCCTGTAATAATTGTGTTTTCGTTTGATTTTTGAATAAATTCCATGTTAGTCATAACTATAAATATATTAATATTATATATTAAATACAATTAAATACAATTAAATAAAGTAATGCAGGAGGACCCGGGTTGCTCCTGTCATAATTTTGGGGTCCCGGTTTGAAAAGTTTGGAAATTCATGGTTCTCTGTACCACTATCTCATCTAAAAAAAAATTATAATCACCCAAATACTGCCATGAACAAATATGTTGGTGAACACAGCTATCCAGTCAGGCATTATCTTAAGTGGAGTACCCCAGGGCTCCATCCTTGCTCCATGTATATTTTTCTTGTTTACTATGATTGTCAGGTTAATAAACATACAATACCAAATTTGTCAACAATCCTGTATTAGGGACTGCATCTTGGCTCAATAGATGTTTTATATTTCAGAATAGGTTTGAGGTAGGTTAAGTTGATCAATGGGCATTTGTAAGAAAACTTACAGCTAGATTCACTGTAGTTATGCAACATTATGGAAATTCTAGTCCAATGCCAATTACAGTTACAATTATCAGTTTGGTTTTCTTAAATTTCAAATTATACATGTTGTGAAAAAAAGAATGATTGGAGTAGTGGAATACATGGAAAAAGATGAATAAATAGAATAATACTATAAATACATGCATGTATTTTAAAGACAGCTCATAATTTGTATTTCAATTCACGCAGTTTTGCCTATTTTCCATTAGCCTGGCAATAACTTTGGATTTCAATGTAAATATTTGTACGCTGATGAATTATTTAAATCCACTGAAAGCAGACTTGGACATCTTTGGAGATGACAGCTAGGCCCTGAGGAACGTGGGATTTGCCAGCAGAAGAGAATGATGAAATTCTACTGTGTACATTAAGCCATTTTTCCCTTTGAGGCAAGCTCTCAAAGATTAAAACTGAGTCATCTAAATCATTTGAAAATCACAATTTATTTATTTTTTCCCCCCACAATTTTTACTGAAGCAGGTTGCTCCAGATCGCAGTGCCAGATTGCCGCTATTGTGAACATCCCGAGCTTTAGCGGTGAAAATTTGCCAGTCTGAATCGCACGTGCCAAACAATTAATCCGTATTGGAGCGGCCGCGTAGAGGAATCTTAGCCAAACCAAGCACATTTTTACTGAAGAGGGGTCAGGACCTCTGCAGATACAATAAGCAAGTCGACAACAATAACAGACTGACGGCTAACAGCAACACATTGTGAAGAGAGAGCGTGACTGTGCAGGAAGCAAGGCCCAGAGAGTCACAATAGCAGGGCTTTTCTCTGGAGCTTAATAGTGTGTAGTCAAGACTGAACTAGGGGTGGGTAATATGGTAAAAATGGAATATCATGATTTTTAGTAAGACAATATCACATTATTAGTTGACTGCAATGTACATCCAATCCAGTGATCACCATAATACTTAATGCTATTTGTTTTCCTTTTTGTAATCAGTATGAACACTGGCATTGTTACAGCAAAAATGACAATAAAGAGCAGAGCATAATTTCCTAGATGTGCTCAATCTTCATAACTTCATATCACAATTCAATGTTTATTGGGTGATATACCCACTCCTAGAACAGACATATACAGCAAAAGGAATAAACATAATGACCCGAAATATAAATTGCACTAATTTAATAATGGCCTACCATAAGCTTGTCACAGAGCTTACTATATGATCACCACTTTTAGTGGGTGGATCTTTACTAAATATTTCATTTAAATGTAACTTAAAATAGCCATTTCCTACCATCCATTAGAAAACTATATATACTGTATAAAACCTGGGACTATTTGGGGCGTAAAGGTCTGTTATTGGTTAGCCAGTGTTCTGGAATAGGGAAGCGCTCAGCTGTATATGTTAGTGTTGGTGCTAACTAATTATTCAGTGGCTGAGAAGGAACACTGAAGCAAATATCTATTTTCTTTGGCTTTGGTTTTACCCTACAATAAAATGCATCCTACTGTAAAATGTTTCCAGGATTTATTATCACATTGTTTAATTTCCCTGATTGTCACTATAATATTCACGATTACTATATCCTCAAGAATCACGAGACAGAAATCAAAATCAATTTTAAAAAAAGCAAAATCAATATCCCATGCCTAGGTACAACTCCGGAGCTTTACGTCATGGCCGCAGTGCTACTAAAACCAGCAGAGACATTCCGAATGGAGCAGATGGAGCATAAAGAATAACCAAAGGCAAATGACCGCTCACTCCAACATGAAGCACATTAAACATCTGTGACTCTCTGATGGATTTGTAGTTCTGCATCCACATGGAAACGGGGCCTTCCTTAACTGCAAATACCGCCACTGTTTGGGCCCTTGGCAGTGGTCAAGCACAATACAAATGTAGCCCAAACTATTTCACAACATCTGTTTGTCATATCATTGTGAGGACTGACAGGTGAAGTGGAGAAGAGGGCGGCTTTGAGCATGGGATATATTGAACATTTTGTACTCCAAAGTTGAAGTGTTTGAAAGTGGGGAAAGGTAGTGTGTAGTGTAAGAAGTTTGACAATGGCAACAATTGTGACTGCCTCTGTCAGGGTCCCCCAGGGCAGTTGTGGCTAAACAAGTAACTTACCATCACCAGTGTGACTGAGGGGTGAATTAATAATGTGATAATGTGAATAATGTGATCGTCTTTGGGTATTTAGAAAAGCACTATATAAGTTGTATGCATTGTTATTGTGGGTGGCAGTGGCGCAGTGGGTAAGAGTTTGAATCCCTGCCCAAGTGTATACTGTTGTTGTGTCCCTGGGCAAGACACCTAACACACATTGCCTATGAATGAATAGGAGATGGTCAGAGGGGCCGTAGGCGCAAACTGGCAGCCACGCTTCGATCAGTGTGCCCCAGGGCAGCTGTGACTACACAAATTGTTTACCACCACCAGTGTATGGAGTGAATAAATAATGCAATAATGCAAAATCTTTGAGTGGCCAGAAAAGCACTAAATGAAATTGGTGCACTATTATTATTAACATGAATGCTGGCTATGTTACAGTTAAAACGACAGTGAATAGCAGAGCATAAATTAATGCATTGTATCACATTCAACAGTCTTCCCAGATAAGCAGATCGTCATAACTTCAATTCACAATTTTTTCTTTTCTTTTTTTTTCACTCCCAAATGCTTCCAAAAAACCCCAATAGCTAAACAATAAACCCAATGACTTCCTATGCATTTTGATATTTCTTACCCACACTCCATTCTTTCTAAGGCCTATGCATTAAGTAAGCCGTATATTTGCGTGTTGTTTACTCCATCTCCTCTTGTTGTGTGGCTGAGGCAGATGGGAGAATGCACAGAGGACACAAACAGTGCAGACGAAGTGAGATAAACACCTACATGTGTCTGATTCCATCAATTATAAGAGCTTGATTGAGATTTAATTCCGAGCCGGGCTTTAATTGCTAATATCAAAGCATAATTAAGATGATAAATCATGAGTGATCTTATTGAATTATAGATTGAAATAGCGCAGAACCTGTAAATTGTCTGTGTCAGCTAAATAAGTGTCGGTAATTGGCCTAGAAGTTTGTTTTAGGGTTTAATGAAAGTGAACAAATTGTTTTCTGTAAAGTGCTTTAAAAATGCAGATAATGTATTGTTGTTTTATGGTCCTTGTACTTAATTATCAATGGAGGAGCTAGCTATATAGGCCTCCATTTAAATACAGCCTAATCACTATGCAATATTTGTACGCAAATTACCCACTTCAGCCTCGCCTTACTATTGGAACATGCTAGTTATTATGGTCAGAATTGCAGTATGTAAAGCACTCACAGTTGGCAAGTCCGTTTGTTATAAAAATAATTGGCTTGCGTTTTGGTCTTATTTTTATTTAGACATTATAAAGGGGCGGCAGTAGCGCAGTGGGTAAGGTGTTCGCCCTGCAACCGGAGGGTAGCCGGTTCGAATCCCCGCCCGAGTGCATATTGTCGTTGTGTCCCTGGGCAAGATACTTAACCTGCATTGCCTACGAATGAATGTGGTTGTGTGATTGGTGGTGGTCGGAGGGGCCATTGGCGCAAACTGGCAGCCACGCCTCTGTCAGTATGCCCCAGGGCAGCTGTGGCTAGACAAGTAGCTTACCACCACCGAGTGTGTCTGTGGAGTGAATGAATAATGCAAAAAATGTAAAGCGTCTTTGAGTAGTTGTGAAAAGCGCTATATAAAATAGATGCATTAATTAATTAATTAATTACTTTGAACATGTGACTGTTGACAAAGTTAAACAATTCACATGCAAAGTTAGAGCTTCTTCTTGATAAGATGAACATTGTTTCAACAACAATATCAATGGCATAGGTCACAATTGAGTTTAGTTATATATTTAGTATATTGGTTACTGTATATATTTACTAAATCAATCGGCATTCTGTTTCATATTCAAAATAAGTAGGTCAAATACTTGGCCTGTATTTGCTTATCTTTTTGTAATGGCTATTGTAATCTTGTTAACCTCAGTAAATTACAACAGTAGCTGAAATGTCAGCTGGTAGGAGTTAAAACAATCATAAAGATAAGGCTAAAAATGAAGTCAGTAGTGGATGTTTTCTAGTCTTTAGAGTTGTTCTTTTGCAGTATAATTGACTATACAACCTGTATCCTTCTTTTTGACATAAACATCTTAATAACCATTCTTTGTTAACATTTCAGGTCATTTTCCTAACAAGGCTATGCCCTCGGCTGGGACTCTGCCGTGGGTACAAGGCATCATCTGTAACGCAAACAACCCCTGCTTCCGCTCTTCTACACCTGGAGAAAGCCCCGGGGTGGTGGGAAACTTCAACGATTCAATGTAAGTCAATATAGATCAACGCTATAAGAATATAAACATTGATATTTGCATGTTTCATTTTTGCTCATTTTAATCACAAGTGAAAGCTTTGGCTCATATCCTAAGAGTTTGCCTAATCTTTTTTTGTTTGAACATCACCAGAATTTCCCGTCTCATCACTGATGCCAAGAAGATCCTAATTTACACTCAGAATGATAAGAGCTACGAGGGCTACAAGGGCCTGCTGCGAGCCCTCAGGAAGCTACAAAAGAACACCGCGCGTAAGATATACTCTAAAATATTTCCTTAACACACATTTGTGAATGGCACTGAGTCATCCATTCATATCTCTCACTTATTTCAACATGAGCCAGTTGAAATCCTCCCACACAGGTGCAAATCCTTATAGTACAATCATAGCTTTCTTACATATCCCTTTAGCTTCAGTTTTGGGATATACAATACATACAGTTAAACCATAATAGATACACCTTGGTGTACTTTATTTGCAGTATGTCTGTTAGCTTAAACAAGATACTAAGTTTAATAAGAAGCAGAAAGACAGTAAGGCATTTGGCAACACTGCCCCCCAAGCCTAATAAACGATTCCATTCAAAGTAGTGATGTGGGCGTGACCTCTACCTCCCTTATCGGTGGTAGCCAGACGCATGATCCGATCTTCCAAAAGTCAGCATGTTGCAATTTGCTGCTCCTAAAATTGCCCCTCAGAAAAGAGAAGGCAAAAAATAGTTGGTTTCTTGATGCATTTGGTAGTTCAAACAGAATAGTAAAAACACCTAAAATATGTAAATAAATAAAGAAAGAAACATAAAAATAAGGTATAGAAAGCATACAACATTTGTCTATACACAAAGGTATGACGAAATAGTGGTAAATATACAGTACACTTTATAGCCAGAGATGGGATATGTCACAATGGTGCAACAGAATGAACATATTAAAAACAAGGGAGTCATTGTGACCTTGGCTACAACTGAAGCTAAAAGTTCCATCATTTGAAAGTAACATTTTGTGCTACAGGGAAGGTCAAATTGACACAAAATGAGAAAAACATGTTTCATGATCATTTTTTGTTTGGACTGAAGTCTCACCATTGCAACACCACATAAGATTTGGCAAACGCACCAAACTAAGCTAAACTACTTTTGAGTAAAATTAAATCATGGCTATTTTTTATATTATGGCATGCTCTTGCTTCAGGGAGATTACATAGGTTCCTTATCACACACAACCTCTCGGGCCAATTGAACTATATTGAGTCTACATTGAAAAATTATGCAACTCAGCAGAACAATCCGAGCTATTGTTGTTTTGGTTACCATATGCTTAGCCCAGAGGTACAACAGTTATGCAATGAACCTGTAAAGTCTAGCGAAAATTAAAAGAAAATATTTACATTCACCATAAATCCCCAAAGCCTATGTCATGGGAGGTTGAAGTCATGTATTTCAGCATGATTTGTGCTGACCATAATGTGCATTGATTCTTTTCCCTCACATGCTATTGCTACATCTGTGCATTCTTCCATAATAGTTATTTAATGTACAGTCATCTCATCCATCCTAGTGTTTTGTTTTTCGAAGCCACGTGAGAAATATTCGATTGAAGGCGACAGTGATGTAGGATTTGAAGCTATAGGGATCAAAGAGCTTGGAGGGGGAGGGGGGCTCACGTGCTGCTTAATAATTCAACCAGTGAGGGGTCAGAGAAAAAGATTTATACTGATAAGCGCAATGGGGTCAAGCAAAAGGATCAGATGCTACGCCTAACAGCTGGGATAACACATAGATTTGGTCGCATAGACACTGTACTGCGAAGGTTAAAAATGTTAAGAAATGCAATCAGTATAGCTTGCCAAACCTAAGATGTGAGCAACCTACATACATTATATGGCCTTTAAAATGTACACACATGGACTTTTAAAGGCTGGCCACATTACTGGGCTTAGATATTCCTTTCTTTTTTATTTTTAAATTAGCTACATTATTTGCATTTTTAACCTGTCTACCCAGATCATGTCTTTCAACCATATCTAAAACACTTGTACTGTGCTGTACAATGTAATAATGAGGGCTCAAGTTACCTGTATCCGGCTAACCTTGATTTGACTAAATAAACAGTTGAGGTGTGGCAGTCTTGCGGTTTTACCCTATTAATTAACTCGTTTGACCACTGATGGGACTAACTGGCCGTAAGTTTGCATTGCGATGGGAGTTTTGTTTAATCTGAAACAGGACAGGCAGCACGGGGAGCGTGTTAGGACTTGTACATGTGATGAAATAGGGATTGCCCTTGTTTGCCTTGCCTTCTGTGTCTCTAAAGTACAAGTTAAACAATGACACAGAAGAGTTGTTACTTCTGCTGTTGCTGCTTTGCCTCAGAAAATCTCTTTGTCCTGATAACCTGGAAGGATCTTCTTTAGGGCCTCTTTAAGATCTAAACAGACACACAAAGATAACAGGGGTTTAAAGGGATTGTATTTGCATTTTTTTGTTTGCATGTTTTTCAAAAATTTAAACACATATACGAGTATAAAAGTGTCGTTATTATTATAATTTTCTTTGCTGAAAAAGCTCAAATTAGGTTTATGACATTTTAAGGCTCTCGTTCTCCCTGCTGGCCACACCCATTTTATTACACCAGCCAATGTTAACAATCAAAAGTAATTCTCATCTCATGAGAAGGCCAACACATCAGCATATAGGATTACTCAGGCATCCTTGAATTAAATGAACTAAAATATAACTCCTTGTATATTTTTATACGAAAATAACATTGTAACATAGAGCAAAGTACAGAAAAGAGTTAGCTTAAAATGTTCCGTTTAAAATTATGAAGTGTCTTTGCTCATTCGCTCTTCATACAAAAGTAAATCAGTGCAAAGCCTGTAGGACACAAAGCACCCTGGGAGACTTCCTCCTGGGACTATCATTAGATCTTATTAGTGCTCCCTTGTTGTTCACCCCGGAGATTTCAGGTCGCTAACAAAGGCACATGTGCTTATTGAAAAAAACATGCACACAGGCAACTGATCTAGGAGCTAAATGGACTTGAAAATGCTGACACCATAATTGTAATAGCCAAACGCATGAGAAAAATCAACCATGTGCTGCCTCGACACAAACTGTTCTCTTTCATTTCCTCTCAGGGGAGTGCAAAGTGCTTCCTGTCTGTCTATGTCATGAACAATTATCAAAAACACACAAAGATGATAAAGATTTACTGGAGATGAGCTAAACCAGTCTAACTTTTGACACCCAGTACCACCTCTGAAAATAATTGACTTAACAAGGGCCATTTAGTAAGTCTTAACCTAGTACAAAATTAGAACTAAACCTGGACAAAATTGTGTATAAACTTGATCCAAACAATGATGAAAACAGCACTACGGTAGGAACAAATCAGGTCTAAACCAGGTCTAAACCAGGTCTATGAAGATGACTGGATATGACCTATTTCATTATGAAGTGATTAGCTGGATGCAGAAGGCCACACTCACATAAAAGCTACACTTATATAACACACAGACACAGCTTTGTTTGTAACCAAAATAACAGTGTTGATGTTTTCAGTACACCAGCCGCCTGTGGGCTCTGGTCTTTCTCCTAACCTAGTTTCAACTTGTGCTCTTTTGTTCTAATGAATAAATATGTCCTGGGATAAAAAAAAATTAAAGGATGCAGAATAAGTCGGTGGTATTTAGGGAAAAGGCAAATGTCCGGGAGTAACCTTTGTCTGCAAGCGAGCTGGAGACTGCAATCCACTAGCTGACTCCAGCCAGTTTCATAAATGGTTTGACATCTGTGGTATGCAGCTAAAGAACAAAAAGTCCTAGGAGTCCAGTGGGGGTGTCCTTCACATTTATTAAGGCAGACAAAAACTATGCATTTGTTGTCTATTAAATAAGAAATGATTGTCACAAATGATCATGTTGTCATAAAAGTGCAAAACAACAGTATACGTATGTGTGTTAAATGTAACTGTTTCTTGATGTTTTACAGATTTCAAATTGAAGGACTTTTTGCGAGATAACGAGACACTTTCCCACTTCCTTCACCACAACGCTTCTCTTCCTCGTCACGCGCTGAGACAGATCGTGGAGGCGGATGTCAACCTAGAGAAGGTGAGATTTAACTTTATTAATAAAACCCAAGGGGAAATTCAAATGTCTCTTCAAAATGATGAGCCAGACTTTAATAGTCAACTGGCATACACGGATTGTACAGTTTTCTTTGGCACAGTTAGGTAGAAATCTGATGTTCAAAAGCTGTTTGCAAGAGATAATAGACTGAAGTTGTTTAGTATATATACAGTAGCATCCATCAGTGTTTGTTGCTCCAATATATAGACAAATTCATTTATTTCACTCCATTCTTAGGGATTAGGGGTGCCAGGAACATATCCCAGCCACCATGGGCTTTAGGCAGGGCACATCCTGGACAATGGCCATTTAGTCACAGGGCTGGCAACGATACACTCTCACATTCATTCACTAGTGGCAAATTAGACGACCAATTCACCAACACATGCATGTCTTTGGATGGAGTTAACCCACAGTAACACAAAGAAAACATGCAGAATTCACCCTATAAATTGCTCATTTCTCCTTTAAAATACAAGCAGAACCAGGACAACAACATGGCTACTGTTCAGTGTCATACAGCATTCAGCCTGGTTATGACCTTGTCTTGACAGCGTCTGTTGTGGTGCAAGTTAAGCCCTTAATGCCCAGCTGAAAATCACTGGGGCGGGAGCATCTGGGGCTGATGGGCATCCCTTGTTTTTGAGCACTAGCTTTTATCACATTGACATCATTTTAGGGGGCTATTTTTAGCATCTAAAAAAAACTTCACCTCAAATACTCTCAGCACAATGTAACTTTCTGCCAGTCTATCACATTGTTAGAGCAGCATCACACCCAATGTATCTCAGTATCCCCCCCGTTCCAGTTGGTGTGCTGTAGTCACATGACCTCCTCCTCCCCCATGCGCCTCATTTCTGAACACGTGCAGGCTCCATCCAAATGTCTGGGAGGTTTATCTACAGCATAGAGAGGTCATTGATCAAAGAAAATGTATTAGTCCTTTGTGGTCAGTCTGTTCCTAAGTTAACTGCCTAATTCATAAGAGTGTTCAGAGCTTCTTCAACTGTAAAGACCGTTCCAAGATAGAAAACAAAATATCAAAATCAACTTTCAATACGTACTGTATATAACTAAGAGGTCTAAACAAGAACTAAGCTTAGGATTTAGGAGTAAACTAAATTCTGAGCTAATTGGGCTTCTGACATCAAGTTTAACCTTCAACCAAAATAAAATCAGTGCAAAATCAAGAACCACCAAATGGGCCTGCACCACGGTTTGAGAAACACTGTGATGAATATAGTTTTGATGTACCGTCCTCCAAACCCGCTCTCATACTTGTACATATAAGCCCTGATGTTTTTTCTATGGAAGAGATTACCAGCTCTTTGCGTGTGTGTGCGTGTGTGTGTGTGTGTGCGTAAGGTTATATAGACATGAAGGCATAAGACATACTGGTCAAGGACAGGTGTGTGCATTTTCCCCATCACAGATATAACATCTTGACCCGATATGAGAACGTACAGAGAAACACGGCTCGGTCTTGTTCTGGTATCTCTGACAAGGACATTTTGTTAGAGCGACACAATGACTGTCTTTTCCATCTGTTACGTCTCAAAAATAGATGCTAAAATAGATGCTCTAAATAGCTCAGGTTTTGTAATTATTCTTTCTAAACTATTTTGTGCAACTTCTTGGGCTGGTTTGGCAATAAGCTGTTTGATAAATAGTTTTACAATATTTAAATGGCAGTATTTGAAAGAAGGATCTAAATCCAGTCATGTGACCACACTTTGCCTTCAAAAGTCCACTTGTATACATTTTCGAAGGACAGGTAGACTGCCTCCACCATTTCATATGTTGCTGTAGGCTGCTTACATCTTTCTATCTCATTGTTTTGTGGAGCTAAATGAGACGTTTGATGGCTCCCTTTAATGCTTCTTTCGTGCTTTTAGGTCCTCACTAAAGGTTTTGGATTCCACCTCCGAGATCTCTGTAACACCACACCTCTGGAGGAGTTTGTTCACATCGCCGACCACAATGTATCCCGCATGACGCAAGAAATCATCTGCAAGTCGTCCAGCGAATGGTTGAACAAGGCACAGAGCCACTTCCTCTCCAATCTGGACTTCCTCAAACCTATTAGAGTAAGTCAGGTTATGTCATAATATTAACCCTTAAAGTTTTTACATTAAATATAGTGTCTAGCTTGAGTTCAGCTATTGACAAGTTCAGTTCTGCCATCTAAACCCGACCCTGACCCTTATCCTGTTTACTGCCTTGTTCTCTGTAGTTTTCCTTTTCTTCTAACCAGCTTTTCCCGCTATTCCCGTAACCTTTTCCTTACTCCCACTGCCTCTTCTTGGCAGTGATTCAAGCAAACACACATTCAGATAGTTTCTCTGTTTCTCAATAACTGACATTTTGCTGCAATAGGAAAAAAAACTGAATTTTGTAATTTGCCAACTTCCCTTTTCTACAGTATTAACAAATAAAGGAAAGATTGATAACTGCTTTTTTGTCATTTCAATTAGTTTTATTTTAGTTTATTTTAGTTTGAGTATTTTAGTAGTTTTTTTCGCTGCTTTTATAAGTGGACACATAAATAAAATCAGTTTTTTCCTCAATACAGTAAGACTAAAACTTCTATGTTGGACTACTGAGTAAAAAAGAAAGAATACATTGATAATAAATAATAATAAATCTTAGTACTGTTTTGTCTTCAGCGACACCTGCTATATCAGGTGTCACATTCCAGCAGCTGACAATTCCATGTGATATACACGCACACACAAACCACACACAAACGCACACTGATAACCACACAACTCAGCAGCTTGACTGACAGCAACATGCAAGGGTCAAAATCACATAGGCTTGTTTCTTGGTTGCTTTGAACTTTGGCCTGTTTGCACTTCTGCTTTCTGTTACGCCTCAGCCACTACCAGTAAATTATACTAGTTAAACTCTACAAATACTTCTACACCAGTAAATTATCCTTGTTAAATTTTACACAACACAATAACAGACATATTTCTCTATATTAAATTTACAAATCAAACCAATTATGAAAATGTACAGTTAATGCCGTCTTTCTTCATGACCCAACAATTGAGTTCTCATTTTAGTAGCACATTAAATACACAACTGTAAAACTTTGTGGTTTTGAAGAGGCATAAACATAGAATAGAAACCACAGCTTTTCTCACTGTAAAAATAATAACATTTGTTAATATTGATGATTTTATTTCTCCACAACAGAAAGATGTGAAGACAGATCCCAAAGTGGTTCAGGAAGTCTCGGCTGCAACGGACAATCTCTTGGCAAACCTGGGAGCTTTGGCCGTGGAGGTAAATAAATAAATGCATCCCACTGATGTTACGACACATATGGGACCACCATCCTGTTTGACTCCAAAGTGCAGCCATTCAACTGTAGTATTTGCCAAAGCCAATCAATGCTTTCTAAGAATAGATTCAAAATTACTATTAGTCATGCTGGCTACCTCTGGGGACCTTTGAGGGGGGGGGGGGTTCTCATAAGGTGGCACAGGTATTTAACTTTAATTTAACATAGACATTGAGTTTGTTCCTGTTTTCTGCTCTGGTAAAATGGCAGATTATGATGTCTGTACCACATGTGAATGCCAGTCCCGGTTTACTTCAGGTTTAGACTTTGTGTAGTCCTGATTTAGACATCTTTAGCCCTGCCTGGTTTATACTTGTTTTAGAACTGGTTCAGTCCTGATAAAGACCTGGTTTAGTTCTGGTTTAAACCTGATTTAGTGAAGCCTGATTTAAAAGTTCTATTTTAATCTTGCTTTTGCTTGCATTTACCATTAAACGTTATTGTTAGGTTTAGTTATGATTTAAGTTTTCACTAGTCATATTAACTGAAATTTGGAAAGCCATACTTTTTGATCTAAACAGCACTGCTCTAAGCTAATGTAAATTCAATGAAGATAAAGGATCATGTTTCTTGCTTACTCATTCACACGTACATTTAGTCCCAGTTTCCAGTTCTGTGGAGTTGGCAAAACATAAGGCCCCTGCTGTGTTTACAAATGAGTGCATGTACATGTGTAGGATTGCATTTCCTGTCCAGTCAGACGGACATCTATAGTTTCTTTGTTCAGGCTATTTTATTAATCTAGTCACATCTGAATATGGAAAGTGGCCCATGTAAATTATATAAAAATTGCTTAACACTGTAACACTGTTAATTCTTAGTCAGTTCAAAGATCTCAGTTAAGCTTTGTTATTTTGCTTTAACCAAAATGCAAAAGATTTATACTGTTGTGACACTAAGCGGCTGGTACACGGTGCTCTACATTTCAACATAGTCTAATGATTACTCAGTAAGTTGTTGCTGATTTAGTACATCTTGAGTTTTATTTAAAGAAGATTATCACGGTTTACTAACTGTCTGATACAGAAGGTATGAGCCTGGCAAAACACAGCAATGCTCCCATGTAACCTTTATGCTCCTTATGTATTTCTAACGGCCACAACATATAATAGCCGGTAGAGTTATGTTGTTTGTGCAATATGATGATCTTTCTATAACATAAGAAGGGTAAACACATTCAACATAAACAACTTATCAATAGCAAAGTCAGCAAGTCCATGTAATACCTGGTCTGTTCCTAGAAGCAATAAAATATCTATGACAATGAGTATAAAATCCATCTACTTTTACAAATCCATTTATCACAGATTTCTAGACCATTTTCAGTTACACAAACATTAATTTACAGCTTTGTGCATTTGCCAAGATTTTCTTTTTCCATTTTATACCGTAATCTAGTCTGATGATTGCTATCAAAGCTTTTCTGGTTAAAAAACTGTTTGAACTCTTGTAACCTCTCACAAGCTGCTGCGTAAGTTAACAGTAGGGCACTTTTGTTTCTTCCCTCAGGCTGTCTGTTAGCATGTCTATGGAGACATACATATCCCTGTTACTCACCTAGTCACACCTGTTGTCACTGACACACATTCACACTCAGGCAAACTCCCTTCAGCGAAACAAACGCACCACCTCAAGCGCTTGACATACATAGAAAGCGACACTTGACAAATGCATATGTGTACAAATGTCATGTGTGTAAACAATTGAGATGTTTTAGATAATTCACAGCTATCCTTTTGCTATAGCCTGGGGGAGTGATGGCTATTTACAATGTCTTGAACTTGCACACAGTAACCCAAAAACATGTATTAGCTTGCATATAGTTGACATATTTAACATGCAAAGATTATGCTAAGTAAATAGGATGTTTGGAGACAGGAAACATATGACTATGAATGCGGTTAGAGTCAGCTGCAAGGTAACCACAACTGCAGTGTGTGTGTGTGTGTGTGTGTGTACGTGCTGGTGATTTGAGACAGTTCTTGAAGTCTCACTTTCGCTTAGTTGGAAACCTTTGCTTACATCTACTTGACACCAGAATGAGAGACCAAATAGGACAAAACAGACAAAACAGGACAAAAAAGTAGTCAACAAAAATGTTATTTACTCTGAACAAGCCACTGTTTTGGCTCACTACAGCGTAAATATATCCCTTTGTTGTACTCAGCAACAGTTTCGAGTATAATAGAGCTGTACTTGCGGAGGCTGCCTATTAGGAGAATGCCCGATAGTTACCTCTCTTTGTTCATAACCTGCAAGCTAGCACCTCCCGCTCTGCATCCTGTCTCACACACACACTGTTTGTCTTTACTTTCATGATAAATTTCCAGTAGTCATCATTATACATATACTAGGCCCCCGAAAAGTTCACATTTTATCAACTTCTCTAAATAACTTTATGCTTAGATACAGTGCAACAGGTCATTCTTTTGTCAGCCCTTTTTTTGTTTTACTTGGTGGAAAAAACAAACACTCCTCCTTTCATTCCTTTCCCGATCACGAGTTGGTGACATAACTTGGTGTGCATTTGCCCACTTTTGAGACATTAATTGGGAACTTGTATGGACTTGTCCCTTTGCCCTATAATAACCTCTGTCAGAGCATTTGCTGCGACACAATATAACCATTATACAAACTATTTATCGCAATCAACAATACTTTGGCTGTTCAGGCACGAACCATAAATGTCACTTTAGATATACTTACGTAATACAGCTATAATTAGTGCCAGTGAAACAATAGCACATAAGTAACAGTTTAAATAAGAAGTCTGTGTTGTGACAAATGATAGCTAGACAAATGCATGGTGTAGTTTGGGTTTCTGTCATTTGAGACTGGAGGGTATGTTCAGAGCAGTTTAACTCATGTAAAAGTACGGAGTATCAAGTGAAGACGTACTGTACAAAGATAAGTCGTTCTGTTCTGGGAATGTGTGTCGATGGGTTGCTTGTCTGTCTGCCATTTTTTGTAATAGGAAATGTAGTGAAGTAGCAATGTTATCAAATGACTATCTTTACTGTTGTATTTATAAGCTATTTTTACCTAACAAGAAATTCAAACTTGCTTAAAACCTTTACACAGTAGCCTACATGTCACCCATAACTGACTATAAGGTAAAATTTCTGTGCTCATCTTTCTCTTCAGCTTGCCAGCATGGACAGTTGGAAGGACATGCGTCGAGAGATCTTGTATTTGACTGGAAACGCCACAGGCTCTCCAAACCAGATGTACCAGGCTGTGTCCCGTATCGTGTGTGGGCATCCCGAAGGCGGAGGCCTCAAAATCAAATCCCTGAACTGGTACGAGGACAACAACTACAAGGCCCTGTTTGGTAACCACGGCAACGACAGTGACTTAGAACCGGTCTCGGTTTACGACAACTCTTCAAGTGAGTGCACCTTCAACAATAAAAAGTAACAATTTTAGTAAACCAAGATCCCGATGTCGATTTTATGATGGTTTTAGTTAAGAGCAGAGAATAGATTAATTCACTGTAGCACAATTCAATGATGTTCACAGTTTAGCAGATTATGATCATAGGTTTATAACATCACATTATACAGTAATAGAATCCTTTATTGCCATATCACACAGCCCTAATCTAGTAATAAGTTTTGACAAATATATGATGGCAAATTTACTGATTTTTCCAGCTCCCTATTGCAACAACCTGATGCGAAGTCTGGAGTCAAGCCCGATTTCGAGGATGATCTGGAGGGCTTTGAAACCTCTGCTCATGGGCAAGATCCTGTACACTCCAGACACTCCGGCCACACAAAGAATCATTCACGAGGTACAATTGAAAACCTAATTTATCACTAAAGTTATCAACCAATATCTGTAATAATCAAATCTTGTGTTTCAGGTGAATAAGACTTTCCAGGAGCTTGGTGTCTTGCGGGATCTTGGAGGAATGTGGGAAGAGATGCGACCTAAAATCTGGAGCTTCATGGAGAGCAGTGAGGAAATGGACTTAGTCAGGGTGGGTCTACAGTACTGACGTAACACACAATCTTATGTGTAAATGCTTTTCCTGTTTAGAGTTATCATATCTTAATAAGTGGACTATAATTACGACTTTGATGTAACCTTCAAAGAAAACTAAAGACAACTTGCCACCCAGAATACACCATGAATTTACTTTTTCAGCACAGCATTGGTGAAACTTAATGTGTTGAAATGGGCTAATGCTTTGAGA
>JAVQKG010332809.1:0-25702 GCA_036025885.1 Hypseleotris bucephala | reverse complement strand
TTTTAAATCACTCAGAGAATTACACTTATCATCCCAATTGTTCAACTCACAATATTTACATCAGTTAATGATGTATTTATTACTGTCTGAAGCATGGCCATTTTATGTTCTATTCTGTTTAACAATATGTAATATGTTGAAAGGTCTAACATGTATATCCTACCCTTTAGCCTAGTGGCAAATTAAATCTCTTCTACTACCTCACACATCAACACACGTTGTATCAGTTTAGTTATTAAGCCAGTTCATTATTATAATTTATATACGCTGAATAATAAAGGCCATTTAAACATATGTGTAGCCTTATTATTTATACTTATTTATATTTGTATTGACTGGTTTTACTAAATCAGACACTTGATTGGCTCGGTTTATGTTGGGGGCGGGCCGTACACTGCTGTGATGTGATTGGACAATACGAGATTATCGTCATTCTGACTATCCAATCTTAAACGAATTTCGCGGCTCCGGTTTGTATTTGTATGTGACTCCTCCACTGCCTCAAAGTAACGCCGAGAGACTAGTTTGTGGATTATAAAATATAATCGATAGTTTTTATTTAATTTGGGGATGCGTTAAAGCCTTTACTTATAGAGGTAAGTTTGTAATTTTGGCTGTTTTTCTTCAGCGCATGCAGCACCTATGACAAAGTCTCTAACAATGCTAGGTTATATTAGCTCAAGAGCTAGAGTTAGCTAAAAGTTTGCCAAGACTGTGACCATTTAACGGCAGATATAGCTTTGCAAAAGTGCCCACTCAAGGCTATACCTTTCGTTATATTTTAAGAAAGTGTCTGCAGGAATTTGTCTTTATTTTAAATCCATTCATTTGTATATAAATCATTAAACAGCTAACCTAGTTCAGTGTTGAGAGGAACCCTGGAGCTGCTGCTGCAGGCTAGCTAGCATTCCTTTACATTTGTTGTGGCTTTGTAATAACCAGCTGTTGGTCACGTGTGCGCTACCTTTTTGAAGTTTTTTGTCTTATTTCATTATTCAGAGATGGTAGAGCCAACGCATAAGTTTGCATCACTGGAAGATGAGCTGTGCTTCTGGAAGGAGCAGGCTGAAAAACATCAACAAAGGTGAACTATGTTTGTAATTACTATTCATGTAAAGCAATATTTACTCATATATGTTATGTTTAGGGCTGACGAGGTACAAGAAGAGCTGCAGGAGTTTCAGCAGATGAGTCGAGACTATGAAGCTGAGCTGGAGTCGGAGTTAAAGCAGTGTGAAGGGCGAAACAAAGAGCTGCTTTTAGACAACAACAAGCTCCGTATGGATCTGGAAAATGTGAAGGTAGGGTACCTAAAATCTACTTTAAACGTGCCCTTAATTCTTTGTGGTTCACTGCTCAGGAGTTTTAAAATTTGTTCTAAAAACTGTCCCACATTAATGACAATTACTGTACCTACAGCATCAACAACACAGTATCAACATATTACTGCTATGCTGAACTGTGGCTGATAGTTTTTACAGATGTCCACAGGGAAGAGAAATTAATAGTACCAAGTGAATGAAGAAATTGTACTCCAGATAGCTCTAAGGGTGTTCTGTACAAGTCGTGTGAATTTTATTTATACGCCCTTTACTTGTGGAAAATCTTCTTCACTTCAGTGACGCAGCATTTTGTATTAAATAATATTGATTATATTTTTATTATTATATATTAATACTAATATATAGATTGTTTGTGACATTCAAAGGAGAAATCTGAAGCTCAGTACTCAGAGGCATTAAGGCACATCTCAACACTGGAGGAGGATTTGTTGGAGACAAAAACTATGAGAGATCACCTGCAGAAATACATCAGAGAGCTAGAGCAGTCCAATGATGACCTAGAAAGAACTAAAAGGTTAGTGATAAAAATAATCTCTCAAGTATTGACAGGGAACAAAAAACAACAGTTTTTGTCTGTCACAGGGCAACTATCATGTCACTGGAGGACTTTGAACAGAGAATGAACCATGTAATTGAGAGAAATGCCTTCCTTGAAAGTGAGCTGGATGAGAAAGAGAACCTTCTTGAATCTGTTCAGCGACTCAAGGATGAAGCCAGAGGTACACACTATCCGTGACAAAGACTGTGCTGTGTATTTATTTTTCTAAATTTGTTTTACTTATTAAGTAGTATTCATTTGATTCACTAACAGACCTCAGACAAGAGTTGGCTGTACGTCAAAAGGAAAGACGGCCTTCCAGCAGCTTAGGCAAAGACACAGACCGAGATCTGCCGTGCCCCTCAGCTAATAACCCATCCCTCCCCGCTACTCCCTCTAAACCGATTAGCTCATTTGACACGCCCCCTGCCTCCAGCATCCGCAGAGGTAATTATAAAGCTGCCACAGTTGTACTTATGGTATTAATTTGCTTATTGCTTTGTCTTATTTTATAATTTTACTACAATTACAATTTGAAAGGAGATGGATTAACAGGCACCCCCTTAACAACATCTGCTCGGATATCTGCACTTAATATTGTCGGTGAACTACTGAGAAAAGTTGGGGTAAGAAAACAGTTCAAGCTGCATGAATATATTATAATCATAATTTCAATTACATGATTTAACTCTAATATTGTTTCAGAATTTGGAGTCTAAGCTGGCATCGTGTAGAGACTTTGTGTATGACACGTCCATAAGTCGTCCTACACTTCTCGCAGCAAGTCCCTCGGCTTTTGAAGGAGGGTCTGAGGTTCAAGTGAGCAGCCCACCTCCTCAGTATGACAGGTACAGTTATACTGTCAGTGTTTTACAGCCTTAAAGCCTTTGTTTTTGCCAGTTTAATTATGATTTTTGTTTGTAATTGTACAGTTTAGTGAAGCGGTTAGAGTTTGGACCAGCTCCTCCAAGAGGGCTCCCACAGGGCGCCCAGTCTCCACAGGGAGGTGTTAAGATACTGCTATAGTACACCAGCCCTCCTGCAATAAACCACTTCTATTTTCCTCTCATCTTCTGCCTGTTCTACAACATACGTGGTGACTACAAGACTGAGACGACTAATGCTTTATGCTTCACATAATCAATGCATGGACTACTGCCATGGGCTAATATCACACTTTATCAAAAGACAGAACTACAGCTTGTATAAAAACAACCCTGTCTTTGTTGTGAGTAGCGCCCAAACTCCTGTCAGTCTGACATACCCTGCCATGTGGGTCAGAAACATGTTGGAAATGCCAAGAAATGTAGTTTTTAAAAAGGCTAAAATATGCATTGTATATTTAAACCAAAGTTTATATCAAACGCTGAACTGCCTAAACAGATTTTTTTGGCATATCAGATGTCTATTTTTTGACAAAATAATGTACTAATGGTCTAATTTTGTGGAAATGTGGAGAGAGGTTGGTTAAAAAGAGTTTTTTTTTTTTGGTCTCAAATACATTGACTGCCTCAGATTCAGAACTGTAATTTCTAATATACAATTAATTTGCTGCAGTTTCTAGCTATGTTTACTTAATGATTTGCTGTGACTTTTAATGCCACATATTTGAAAAGTATAATTCATGTTACTTAAGTCTATCTTATTTTTGTTACCTTGTTTCCCATCTTCATGATGTGTATGCCTAACATTTTACTCACACATTTTGTTGCAAATTTATTTTTTGTTACAGTTTATACTGAGTGTGTGTTGTTGTTGTTTTTTATCAATAGTTCTATAATAACCCCAAAAATTCCAGCTGTATTGGGTAGTAATAGGACCAAGCAATAGATTTAAATGAAAAGCACAGATCATTGTATACTTTGTAGTTTTTTGTTTTATAGGGAGAATATATGGGAAGCATAGACTGTGAGAAGAGTAATATACATTTTTAATGTGACATCTCTTTTTTTAATATGCCGGCAGTTTAACTACATGCTACAAATGTAACCACCCTTAATGCCTACAGCATTGTAGCCTTTGTGTAGGACATGATTGTGAGTTCCTGCTTTCTGCTGGTAACATTTTCTTGAAACTGAGCTAACTGTAACTCTAACCTCTGACCACTGTGTACTTGGTGCACTTTAGAGCGCATCTGCTTCTATATCAGAATGTATGTGCCTAAGATACAAAGCCCTGTGGTTTGGAGTTTTATTAGATTGAAATAAGTGAAGTAGTGAAATGAAGATGCAGAATAAAAAAAAATCTAAATTATGTTTTTGAATGTTTATTTCTTGTGCAGGTGCGTTCAACAGTTAATAAAGTGTCATGTAAACATCCATTGAATACATATAAAACATAATTCTTTGTTTTATGCTCATATGGGGCTCTTATAACATGTACGTACAGTAAATCAGCATTTTGCAGAGGGGACAGTGAACAGTGGATCAAAATCTGTTTTGATTATTTTCAGAGAATCCCCAAACCTTGTCCTTAGATATGCATAATTTATTATCATTAAAAGTGCAGATATATTCTTTAAAAGGTGACTTAAGAAATAAAGCTAAACATGTCCTTGGGAGACAGCAACACTGATGGAGGAAGACTTGTCCACTTCAGTGCTGTTCCAAAACAGTAACAGCAGTCACAGGCAATAGGACACAATCATAGATATAGGTCTTTAGTTTATATGTGTCTGATTCTAAAATAAAAGGGCAGTGATTGTGCAGATCCGAGGCTGTAGCTGAGTGGTGTGGTAATTAGAAGCACCTTTTGTGTACAAAACTTAAAAGAAAATATTCATTCAGTGTAACATTGGTGTCAGAAAGAGGAAGGAAAACACTTTTGTGGGACCTTATTAAAAAAACAAAGCTGATACTCTTTCAAGTATTTTTGGTTTGTGCCTAGAAAAGGTGCTCCGTACACTTGTAAATGGTAAAAATGTTTAGTAAAACAAGACAAGATGACAGTTTAGGCATTGAAAATAAATTGCTAAAGATGCAGGCCTTCTGTGAAGAGTAGAAGTTCATTACTCTGTGGACTTTCCATTGAAGTCACTTTGGGAGTCAGCCTCCTCCTCTGAGGCATCCTCAATAACCCTCCGCCCGCCACCAATACGACGAGGTGTGCTGCCAAAGGAGGGCTCATTTCCACGCCTAAAACACAACAAGACGCAAAAACACACACAGACACACGAAAGACACAGAAACAATAGCACATTAAGTGATAGGTCAGGTGATAGGATTTTTGTAAAAGCTGTTAAAGTTTGATGAAAACCACTCGTGGTTTGCACTAGAAGAAGAATGGATGAAGTACAGAATGTATAGGTAGTGCTTTGGTTATGAGCTCAGCACACGGTTATCTTTATAACTCATTTAAATCCTGGCTCAGGACAATGAGTCTGGTTTATGGCAGTTAAACCAAGCACTGAGAAAAAGATGGCCCTGGTGTAAATTTGTGCAGCTTGTGAAATCATCATGAAGAGCCATGTTTCTCTCAGACAGACTGAAACAGGAGTGCAATGGGAAACAGGAGTGAAATGAAATTCAGTTCATATATCAGGAGCAGCTCTGGCTCAGTGCTACCTGCTGCGTTACTCCTTGGGTTCAGGGTTGCCTCTGCAATAGAGATGGACAAGTATTTTTTTCTATGTGGACTTTTTGGAAAACATTTTGATCTTTTTAACTAAATGCCTTACTGCTTTCCAGTTCAAAGAAAGAACTGGGCTCATCTGAATATGTGTAGCTGTGGGCACTGATATTAATTTACCATCTAAACATACTGTCATCTTTAAGTGAAGTGTTTCACCTTCCCTTCAGTATCACCTGAGTTTGTTCTTGAGGGAGTTGACTTCGCGGTTCATGGCGTCGTTGGCCTCTGTCGCCTCGTCCAGCTCTCTCTGGAGTTTCCTGCGAGCCGCTGTAGCTCGCTGAGACTCCTCCTCCGACTCCTCCAACTGTCGCTTCAGCTGCTTCATGCGAGTGTTTGCTTTCTCAGCCTGGTGAGAGACAGAGAACATCAATATGGCTATGATCTAGCTCTATATACAATATTAACTAAGTAATAATAATGCGGTAACAAAGTAGAATTAAGCAGAAATAGTTTTACTATTCAAATGTGCTTAAAACTTAAAGCATCAGAATAACTAAAACTAGGGCAAAATATAGCAGCAGAAAATTACAACAAATAACAGGATATTGTTAAACAAGTACCTGGTCCTTGTATTGCTCTGCTTGTTTCCTCTCATCCTCCACCTGCATCATGAGGTCCTTCATCTTCTTGTCCTTCTGACGTAAGCTCTTGGCATTGGCCTGCTTATCTCTGACAAAATAAATAATAATAATAAGTAGAATAGTATATCAGATATTTTTGTTATATTATTATAGGCAATAACAAGTACCGTGATAAAAAAGGACTGCTTATTATTATACAGCTTACAGTATATTTCTAATGAAATGGTTTAAAACTGCCAGGGCCACTATAGACCCTAAAGAAATCTGTTAGAAACACTGAATTATGATTGATCAAACTAAGTGAGCCCTGGGCCTCACCTGTTCTCCTGCTCCAGCTGTTCTTCGAGCTGGGCCACTTTAGCCTCCAGAGCTGTGATGGAGGACTTGAACTTAGACTTGACCTGGTTCTCCATCTCCTGCAGTTTGGCCTTCAGCTCCTTGTTCTGACGCTCCAGCAACTGTCGGGCACTCTCGTTCTTCTGAGAGGTGCTGCGCTCAGTCTGTAGCTCATTGTTCAGCTGATCCACCTGGGCACAGAGGTTTTTTCAAACTTCAAGGTCCTATACTTTTCTGAGCAAGAATGTTCTAATGTTCTTTCTACCTAAAACACATACCCAAAGTTGTGCTATGTTTCATTTGGGAATTCTTACATCTGGAGTTGGCTTCTAAATTAACCACAGCTCAACTATGAGGGTGTCATGGCTTTTTTTTATATCCCAGATAAGAAAAAAGTGGTTGACAGGTGTCAAATCAGCCCGATTTTTGTCACGTGTGAGCTCAACAAAACCGTTAGATAAATATTGTGTGTTTGATGTTGCTAGTGAAATAGTAACCTAAATGTATGTAGTACTTCTACTGTATGTAGTTATTAAATGTAATATGGGACCCATATTTTGTCTTTGTATTTAACATAACAGAAGTCATCTGAAGATATAAAGAGATCTTGAGACACCCTGGGCTCTAATATAAGGGTTTTTGTTTTAGAGTAAGGGAAGAAATCATGTAACCAATCACAGGCGTTCACAGGAAAGGATGCCCTGATTGCTAGATTGATCTATTATCTATCGTACAATGTATCAGGAACAATGTGCAGGGGCTGATATTTTATATAAAAATTTATAGCTTATTTCCATCTATTTTTTTAGTTCAATCATAGTTCAAGTAATTAAAAGCCAACTCCAGACAGCTGTTTTTTATTCTCATACTTCCTGGTTTGAGTGAGACCATGAGGGAAGGGAAGGAGAGGAAGAGAAAATGGAAACCTGCTGCTTTAACTCACAAGCATACAGTACATTACTCTATTTGTGAATTATCTATCGTCACCAATTACCTGTTGTGTGCTCTTCCGCAGCCTGTCATTTATCATCTCCATGTTGCCCTGCTCTTCCTCCAACTCCTCCTCGAGCTGGGAGATCTTAGCCTCTAGACGGCGCTTCTCGTCTGCCAAGGCTGACCTGTCCACAGCGAACAAAATACAGCTCAAATACATCCATCCTTCCTACATTACAGTACATCAATGCAGTCTAACTTACTTTCCAGATGAGTTGCTTGCTAACTCATCAGACAACTCATCTCTTTCTGCTTCCGCTTGTTTACGTGCTCTCTCAGCAGCAGCAAGTTCCTAAAACAAAAAGGTATTATGTCATATATGTATGTAAATATTTGGTCAGTTAAATGCATGCTTTTATAGTATTCACCTCTTGCATCTGCATAAGCTCAGCCTCCAGACTCTTGGCCTTTTTCTCACTCTCTTTGGCTGTAGTTAGCACTTCTTCACGAGCAGCACGGGCATCTTCCAGCTCCCTCTGATAGTCCTTCATCTGAGCCTAGTGTGTAGCCATCAACCATTATTATTAAAATTAGTTTGTTTTGTTTTATGTTGTATTGCCAAATCTTTCCATCCTCACCTGGAGCTTGCGGAGCTGCTTGATAGCCTCTTCTCGTCCCTTGTTGGATGTCTCTATTTGTCCCTCCAAGTCTTTCATGTCTGTCTCTAACTTCTTCTTTGCTGCTGCGGCTGTGGCTCTCTGCTTACGCTCATCCTCCAGCTCTGTCTCCAGCTCTCGCACCTGGAAGTATTGAAATAATCAGCGCCACATTCACTATAGAAGCCAGTACAAAATCTGTACTAGGACTGGGCTACAGGACCAAAAATGTATGTTACAGTATTATCCCAAATTGTGGTTGGGAAAGTATTTACATCTTTTTCAGTGTGTTCTTAAACATTCATTTAGATTTAATACCATTCTTTATCTAAAGGTGTTCAAAAATTCTACATTTGTGATCCAAGTGCAAACAGTTCTTTATGTCTTAGAAAACAAATAATTTAAATTAGAAACAATGTTCAATAGTGTATCAGCCATAATAAATACAATATACAGTCAAACATTAAAAAATGAATTGAAACTGTAATTTTTGGTAATTTCGTATGTGTATAACCTGTTTGATGAGCTGCCTCTTCTTCTCCTCTCCCATCTCGTCCCGTCCCTGTAGGTCTCTCTCAAACTGGGCCTTCAGTGCCTGCATGTTAACCTCCAGGCGCAGCTTAGCATCTTCAGCTGCCTGCAGCTCGTCCTCCAGCTCCTCCAACTGAGTCTTCATCTCCTCCACCTGTGCCTCCAGACCACGCTTAGACTTCTCCAACTCATGGACCTGACATAAAACGCAGATTCACAAATGAACTAAAGAGACACCGCTTTTTTTCCAAATGATATAAAAGTATACAAGTAGACAAAAAAGAACATATTTAGTAGATTCATTTCTTACATTCTTGCCCACATCGTCCTTTGAGCTGATGAGGTCTTCCATCTCGATTCTCAGGGCCTTGTTGACTCTCTCTAGCTCCTCCCGGGCGTCCTGGGCCTCCTCTAAAGCTCGAGCCAAAGACAGAGCCTTGGTCTCCTTCTCTCGGGCCTCTGCCTCAGCACGGTCCCTCTCGTCGGCATATTTACTGGAGATACTCTTCTCTTCTGCCAGCATCTGAAAATGGCAATTTATTACATTTAAATATAGACAAAGACTTAATGACAAAATGAACAGGAGGGAAGGAAGTTTATATTTCCTTTAAAGAAAAAAAGATCTAAAGCTAAAGCTGACTGAAATTACTTGAATGGAGAAATGACAAATTAACAAATTTATTTATCTACATTTATTTTCTTGGCAAACTGTCATTGAACATTTTCCATCTCTGGTCCAACAAGCTCTAGACATGCAGAAAACTATTCACAATTTCCACAGTTAATTTATGGTTACCAATTTACCTATACGTACTGTCACTTTTGAACATTATAAACTATTTTCCAGGTTGCATATATGCTCCATAAAAACATTGTAATACATTATGACTTGTATATCTGACCTGGTCAAACTTCTTTTGCTTCTTCTCCAGGTTGGACACGTTCTGTCTCTGGTTGTCGAGGTCCATAAGCGTGTCTTCCAACTCCTGTTGAAGTCGGTTCTTGGTCTTCTCCAGTTTGTCGTACGCTGAGGCCTTCTCTTCAAACTGAGTGTTGGCTGCCTCCAGGTCTCTCTGCAGACGTTTCTTACCTTCCTCCAGGAGCTCAATGTTACCGGTCATTTCATCAAGTTTCTTCTTTGCATCTGACAACTGGACAAATCATTATTATTTATAATACCCACGTTTAACTACACCAAGGAGGTTTTGTGTTTCTCTGTAAGTTTTAAGATAAAGAATTGTATGGTCTAACTTACGTTCAGATTTTGAGATGATATTCAGTAATGGTGCATTTTATAAGTTATAAGTATATATTTTTTAGAAGTAGAACTGTCTGGAACAAATCGCTTTTCATTTCTCATATCGCCATAGCAAATTATCTGCGTTCAAGTTTGCTGTGGATTTAATGTTGATTTAGCATAGCTCCTTTACTGGATCCTCTTTCTGACACACCAACACAAGGAGTACCCTAACTTGGGACCCCCCCTGGCTGGATTTTCTTAGCAACACATTTAGGATTTAACAGGAAAAAGATTTGTTTTGTTGTGTTATTACCTACCTGAATGTTGAGTGTGGACACGTGTCTCTCCACATTCCTCTTTGCCTCCATCTCTTCTTCGAGCTGCTCCTGCAAACTGTTCTTGTCGTCTTCAGCTTGTCGTAACTTTGTGGAGAACTGAAGTTTTTGACGTGTCTCCTCTGCAAGAAGCTCCTAAACAACAAGAAAATCAAGTCAGTACCAACATACCCACTGCACAACATATATGAGATATCTCCTGTTTTAGGGCGCTATAGTTACCTGTGTGTCTTGCAGTTGAGAGCTAAGACTCGTAACATCTTTGCTTAGTTTGATGTTCTTGCCTTCTGCATCATTCAGTAGGACAGTCACACTCTCCAGTTCGGCCTAAATTGTCACAAAAATGCACACTAGTTTTAAAAACAATATAATTATCATTGCACAACATATTAAAAATCTTATGTTTTAATTTACAGTTGTCCGGGCACAGCGGTCTCCCAGCTCTGCCTTCTGTTTCTCGCTGTCATTGAAGCGTGACTGTAGTTCTGCCACCTGACTCTCCAGCTTCTTCCTCTTGTTCTCTCCGTCCTGTTTGGCCTGGGACAGTGAGCGCACCTCCATCGTCAACTCAGAAGTCTCCTTTTCCAGTGCTTGTTTAGCTTTCTCCAGGTTTGACTTCACCTAAACAGAAACAAAGAGATGTAAAATCCTCCAACCTCAATTCATCTATTCGCATCAATACCAACCTAAATTTTGCCATTCAAGGTAGTATTTTACTGGACTAAATTTGACTAAAAGTCGACCTTTCAGTACCCTAATACATATGCTTCTTATTAAACTTTAGTGATGGTAAGTTAACTAAATCATATTTTTTATAATGTTGTTTCTAATGTATTTACTATCCTTATTAACCTCTTAGTCTTATGTATGTGTGGATGTGTGTATGTGAGCAACAGACTACCTCAAAATTTTCTTCAGGACTATTAAAATGCTACCTAACCAACACTGCTACCTAACCAAAATTTGTGGGTGGCAGTGGCACAGTGAGTAAGTGCCCTGCAACCAGAGGGTCGCCAGTTCGAATCCACACCTGAGTACATACTGTCTTTGTGTACCTGCCTGGGCAAGACACTTATAAATTGTGACTGTATGACTATGCTGGTCAGGAGGGGCCATAGGTGCAGAATGGTAGCCACATTCCGCCACCGAGTATGACTGAGGAGTGAGTGAATAATGCATGAAATTGTAAAGCATCTTTGAGTGTCTAGAAAAGAGCTATATAAGACTCATGCATTTTAATTAATATTATAAAAAATATGCAAGCAGAAAAAACAAAATTTTTATAAGAAATACATATAAAATAATTTCTTACTCGTTTGGACTGCTCCAGCTGGTCTGTGAGTTCCTCCACTGCTTGTGTGTGCTTCTGTCTCATCTCTTGCACCTGAGCTTCATGGGTACGATTTTCTTCCTCAATAGCTCTTTTTAGCAAGGTCACCTCCTGTTCTCGCTTAGCTCTGTTCAGAAAATTGAGTGCAAAAAGTAAGGCAATAGTTATAAACCAGATAAGACACTTTCAATTTATTTTCATGTGGTCTATGACTGACCTAAGTTCTTGCTGTGTGGCTGTTGTGTCTAAGGTGTCTTCTAGTTCGGACTTCAGTGCCTCTAGCTCCTCCCCCAGGTCTCTCTTGATCTTCTCGGCTTTGTTTCTCGCGGCTCGCTCTGAGTCCAAGTCCTCCTGAAGATCTGATATGTGTCCCTCCAACTCCCGGATCTTCTTCAGGGCATTGTTCTTCTGGGACGTCTCATCCTCCAGCCTGAGAATAACACAAACACATTTAGGTGATTGAGATACTTGCAGATCAAAACTTTGCCATTCATATTTGAGCTTAAAAATGAGGCCTCTAATTTTTTCTTTGCACAGAGTTGTTTTCAAAAGTAAAATCTGAACTAATGTTACGATAATTCATGCTCCCTTGACCAAAGCCAATCTGTTTTAGTTTCTCTGATATAACTTACACCCAATATTAACAAAAAGAAAATTTAAATCTTGAAACATTTTAAAAACACGATATCTACTGAGTTTTAGACTTTCCAAAGTACGGCCTCACTATATACATACTCATACTCATTGGTCACTTTATTAGGTAGACCTTGAATCTAATAGGCAGGCATTTTCACCCAGGCTGCTCATTTTTTTAAATCAAATACAAGACATTGCTGTATGTGAAAAATACAATAGATAATCAATTCATTAATCAACCAATTAAATTAAACTATACATGACTGCATATATATTAGATAAACTTTACCTGGCCAAGGCGTTCTGTAGCTCCTCCTCTTTCTTGGCGAGCTGGGCTTTAAGGTCAGCGATTTGAGCCTGAAGTTCAGCGATCTGCTCTGACATGTCATTGGCCTCAGCCTCCAACTTCCTCTTGGCTTTGTCCAACTCCTGACGACCCTTCTCCTCCTTTTTCAAGCGAACTAAAATCACACACAAACTTAACTTAATTGTACAATATACTTGATGTTAATAAATATAAATGGACATTACCTTCCAGTTCAGAGATCATAGACTCATGTTTGTTTTTAAGTTTAGTAAGGTTCTTTGATTTCTCTTCCTCCTCGGCTAAGTTGGCACTGAAATCTGCAATCCTCTCTTCCATCAATTTTCTCTCCTACAAATGCCAGACAATGACAATAAAGTAATAGAAACAAATTAGATTTAAATTAACTTTTCATGTGTTGATGTTTATTGATATACCTTCAGCAGCTTGTTGTTCTGGTCTTCCATTACTAAGATGTCATCTTCAAGCTTTTTAATCTTTCCATCACAGGTCACCTTTTCTAATTGTAGCTTTTGCCGTGCATCCTCTTCTTCTTCTAAATGTTCTTCTAATTCCTAATAAAAAAACAAACAAATTAGATATGTGGAAATAATTAGTTTTCCATCATGTTCTTGTAGCATCAAAGTAATCCATTAGACCTGCATCTGCTGCTGCATCTTCTTCTTTTCCACCAGCAGAGTTTGAGCTCGTTCCTCTTCCTCGTCGAGCCGTGCCTCCATCTCATGCAGGATCTCCTCCAGCTCTTGTTTCTTAGCGGCTAAACGCACCCTCATCTCCTCTGCCTCCGCGTACAGCTCTGTCTCTGCCTGAAGCTGCTCCTGCAACGCATTCCTCTCCTCCAAAACCTACAGCACACGTGCATCATGAGCATATTCAAACTTCAACCACAAGCAAATGTGTATTGTACTGGTTATATAAAGTCAGATAAAGTTAATAAGGTCTTATAGTCTAAAAATAAAAAAATATATAATGTATATCATTCTTACCGCTGTGTGTTTTAGTGCAACCTCCTTGAGCTCAGATTCAATCTTTGTTGCAACTTCTTTGGCTTTCTGTAGCTCCTCCTCCTTTAGGCCCATCTCCTCTTCCTGACGGGTCACTTGCAGCAAAGGCTTGACCTATGGTTCAATGAACAAGAAACATCACACAGTTATTGAATGTATAGTACATATATGGAGAGAAAATACTGCATTAAGACTGTACATGTAGTGCAAACCTTCGTGAAGAGCCTCCACCACTGCCAGTTCCTGAGTTTGAGGTAAGCTGCACAGTTTCTCTGAATCACTTTCATGGCAGTGAGCTGCTGCTGTCTCTTTGCAAAGGCCCTTGAAAATGGTAAATGTAGATTATACATCTGCAACTGAATTTGCCAATATAAATCTTTGCTACAGTTAGAAAATACCACTGCAGTGTGTTGTGTTTGCAATAGTAAATAAATCTTATATTATGTGTCTCTTACTTTCTTGCCAGGAAGCCTCGGGCCTGGGCTTGGAAAGCGATGATGATGACAGTGATCTTCAGGTCTCTCTCCTCCTCAAGCTGAGCCAACACTCCGGTCCTGAAGAAGATCTTACTCTGACCAATCCTGTACAGGTTTGGGTCTAGGTCCAGATGCTTGATCTACACAAAGACACCGTGTAAGACACTGATGACAAGCTCTTGTATGTATGGGCCATTTTCATACCATGAGGCAGCAAGCTTGTTTTCCATCCATGAAGCCTTTGGGAATTGCATTTGCAGCCAAGATCTCATATCTATAGAAAGAAAGAGTAGTGATAAATACAAATTTAACTGGGACATTCTCACTTTAAAGTTTTTGTTTATTATTCCAACTCACCTCTGACGGAATTCCTGGAAAACAATGCGGTTGGGGAATCCTTGTCGGCAAATCCTGATCCCCTCCAACACACCGTTGCACCTGAGCTGTTCCAAGACCAAGCAGGCATCCAGCTTCCCTGCCTAGAAAGACATACCTCTATCAGCCTAGCAGGTATTTATTGTTTTGTTTGTATAATACTTTGCAGGATTTGATAAATGTTACCCTCTTCTCGTGGTTGGGGATGATGCATCTGACAAAGTTGGGTTGGGTGTTGTGAAGAGTGGTCATAAGTTTGGCCAGAGACTCTTTGTAAAGTTGCCCCACTGTCCGAAACATGCCTTTCTTGGTCTTTGAGGCACTGGGCATCGAGCTGTCTGTCATCTTAGCGATTGTGTCTAGACCTACCACTCTGTCAGCTACAATTTATAACACAAAGAAGAAAATCAGTAGGGCAATCTAGTATTATTAGTATTATCTAGACCTTAATAAGTTTGAAAATGATTTAAGTGGTAGATAAACACCTCCCACAACCCAAATAAATCAAGTTGGGGGAGTAGGTTATACCTCTATAAAAATGCTAGAGAGCAAAGTAAGACTGGAATGCAGCTCAGAATTTCTTAAAGCTCTTATTTATTTACAGTATATATCACTGTATATCCTTTCATAAACGTATACTTAGAATATATTAGGTCAACATCTTACTGTCTTTCCACAGTTCTTGGATAAATGTGTTGGAAGAGTTGCTAAGCAAAGCTGTCACATTGTCATTCAAAGGGTCCATGTTCTTAGTCAACCAGGCTGTAGCATTGTAGTCCACCTAAACACACAGCAGTAAGAATTCAAAATAGTTACTTTAAAGCAATATTGATAAGGCATACATGATTAGTTTATGCAATGGGGTACTCACCCTCCCAGCATAATGGAAAATGGAGAATTCTGTCTTGTCTTTTAGTTGCTTGGGTTTTGCAAACTTCACTTGATTTTCTTGTGTTTTCATGAGCTTCTCAACAAAGGATATGTCTGTGGCTTTGGGGAACCAACACTCTTCATCCAACAGGGCCAAGATGCCTGGAGGGTTGTTCTACGCAAACAACAAAAAGAATTTTAAAGATTTTCATTTACACTGACTTTTATCAACTAACCTATTGAAGTGGTCAGATATGTGGTCATCTGCTTTAGTCCAGGTGTGCAGTTAAAGTTGTCTGTGGTCTTTCTGTTACTTTGAGCCTGTCTGACTGCTCTCATTATACGTATCAATGGGTTTTATACCCATGCATTGGATAGATTCTTATTTTCAATTAATTAACGGGAATAAAAAATGCCAGTAGATTTACAGTTTCTGAAATACTAAAGATGATCATTTTATTACCTCCTTCATCTTTATTTGGGTGCTTGATTTGAGTTTTATCATTTATGTTGTAAACAAATCTCATGCCTAAATTTATATCTGAACGCAGTTACAAACACAAGATTGGTTTAGCTATTTGAACTTCAAAGAATACACGCATAGATGTAGCTAATAAAGTAGTTAATGGTAGTTAGTGGTAGTTAAGTTTACATTTTTTAGTATTTAGACGTAGACGTTTAGAAGTATAACGTCATTGTTGCTTTTACCGGTCTTTCAATGAGCTCGATGCAGGGCTGCAGATCAAGACCAAAGTCGATGAAGTTCCACTCGATGCCCTCGCGCTGGTACTCCTCCTGCTCCAGGATGAACATGGTGTGGTTGAACAACTGCTGCAGCTTCTCGTTGGTGTAGTTGATGCACAGCTGCTCAAATGAGTTGTCCTGTAACAGAGAAATACATGGAGCAGAGATGTGACTAGGATTTCTAACTTAGGACATTGTATAAAGGATATTTTTGGGCAGGTTAAGAAGATCCTTTCCTTTTAGTTCTGATTTGTTGTAGTTTCTTCCTGTTAAGATCCAATTTAGACCTTGTTTATACTGGTTCAGACCTGGTTTAGTCCTGCTTTAGCCCTGGTTTAATCTCTATTCATCTGTGCTTTTGGTTTAGTTCAGTACCAATTTAGAGCTGATTGATGGTAACTTTATGTTTTTGTACATTCAGAGAGGATTTTTTGCACTATTGTATCCATACCTCAAAGATCTCAAATCCTGCAATATCCAGGATTCCCAGGAAGGAGGCTCCCTGTCGCTTGGTTTTATCCAGGGCCTTGTTGACTCTGGACAGGATCCAGCGGAAAAGACGCTCATAGACAGCTTTAGCAAGGGCTTCAATAGCAAAGTCAGCCTGGCAATGAACGCAACAAAGAAATACTCAATAACAGAAAGAGTAAGGGTGGAAAGTATGCAAGAAGTCAATATTGTTCAAATTATTTTAAGATTTGACTATGAACTGTACTTACCTGTTCTTTGGTCTGGGCCTTCTGCACCACCTCTCGTCCCACTTTGATACGAGGAGTAAGAATGGCTCGAGTGAAGTCCGTCACATTGATACCCTGAAGGTGACACACTTTTTGGGCAGCTGGAGAAAGAAGATATAAGTTTGTAAGATGGTTTACAGTAAGTCTTTATAGTTTATGACGTATATTTCTGCTTTTTAATCTTCGATAACCTGTGTTGTCTGGCATTGTGGCCTGCTCCTGGTTTCTTTCTTTCTTGAATTCAATATTTCCCAGCTGCATGACTGTAGAGCACACCTTCAGGATATCTGAAAAAGAAATGCACAAATGGGTAAATTTGGATGCCAAAAATAGTCAAGAAATTAGGTTAACGGGGTTTCAATTACCAAGTCTCTCTTCATCAGTGAAGCCCATGATGTCCATAGCCTCCATTGTCTCTTCATACAACTCATCATCCTGCTGACCTGTGATCTGCACATGTCCCGCACTCAAGAACCGATAATTAGTGAAAGGCTCCAGAAGAAGTTCCTCTGAAAATACAATACATAGAGTTACATGAAAAACATACAAACAAGTAAATGTGTAAATGTTCTATCTTACCCCTGTGTTTATCCTTAGCACCAGCGATCATGTAGTAGAAGATATGAAAGGCCCTCTCTGTTTTTGCCTGTCTGATACAGCGAGACTTCTCCAACAAGTCTGAGGACATTCAGCCGCTAAGGAAAACACTAAACAAGTCTAGCCTGGCCTAAGATTTAAGATATAGATTTTATTCAGACTGCACCAAATGTAGGATACAGGTTTCTATATTGGCTCCAACAATGTAGCCGGTCACATCAAAGTTAATGCGGATGAATTTACCCTGTCAAGAAAACTTTATTATAGAAAAAAAGTATGGAGATCATACTGCAAACCACATGTTGTCTTCATGGTTACAATTGCAAACTCACAAATCTGGAAGAGTTGTCATTTTTGATGGTCTTTGCATTTCCAAAGGCTTCCAGGATAGGGTTTGCCTGTAGAAGCTGTTTCTCCAGCTCCCCCTAGTGGCAAAAGTCATGTACAAATACATTGTCATAATGATTCTTTGGTTTATGAAAAGAACTTGACAGTCTGTGTTTAAAGACTGAAGTTATAGCAGGTCAGATAAGGCATGTGTATAAATCTCTTGGCACAAAGTCTTAAAATTCCTGACAAATTCGTTTTCACAAAACTATTCTAAATTGTTATGATCTACTGTAATCTTTTTGCAGGTGTTTTTTTCTGTGCAGCGTGACTGTAGTACTTTGACTACTGCTTTCGCTTTGCATTGAGCTAATCCATTTGATCAAAGCAGTCTGTGCAACCTCAAATCAAGGTCAGGTACTAGACATCTCCACCTCAAATACTCTCGGATCAGGCGTGTAGAGCTAGCAGATTTGATCTTCTATCTCCTAAAATAATATTACGTAGACTGAGAGAAAGACAGACAGATACAGACCACGAGATGAGAAGCAGATCAGAGTTGGGAAAAGCAGAGAGAAGAGTCGTCTTACTGGAAAGAAGAGAGTACAGACTAGAATGTGAAATAGCAATAGCATAAGAAAATTAAATTAACTTTAAATTTTACACTACTTAAAAAGGGTTTGAGCGAGACAAGTCAAAAAAGGAGAAAACTGACCAAAGCAACAAGGTTAGGTACATTTACTTAAATCTGTTGTCTTACTACCCATCCTTTAAAGCTACTTGGGCAACCTTCTAGACGCACTTAGCGGTCACTTCAGCGGGGACCATAGAGTATGGGACTAGGGGACTTCACTCAAAAAATGAATACAGGATCCGGGTCAGAAGTATCTTGTTAGGATTAATACTAATCTGCATGTTTTGATTGATGGGGGAGCATTTATGCACCCTCCACACAGAATTGTTAGTTATAGGAATTGAACCTGATACTTTTGTGCTATAAGGTGATACCTTTACATTCCTTGCAATATATACAGTGCAGTACGTAATTGTGAAACAAGAAAGAACGTCTAAGCTTGATTAGGCTCAGTCAATGAGTTAAACAAACTAGGTGTATTCACGTACAGTACTTCACACAGTGCAGACTAATGTCCACTAGTACAGTTTGATACTGAGGGGTAGACCTTATAGGCAGGTTAAAGGGAGGTAGGTGACATGTTGTTGTTGTATAGAAAGTAGATGGGCATGCTCACACTGTGCTCAAACACTTTCACTGCCAAAGAGGCCTCAGTCCTGCCTCGACTGTCAGTGGAAGTGTGTACAGAAAACCAAGTTCACCAGTTCAGGACTAGGCCAGAAGACACCGGACGTCCTAACTGAGGCACTCTATAGGTCCTAAATGTGTTTGATCTATAGCATGCATCTAAATCAGCACTACGGTGGTGTCAGGTACAAAGATGATGATTGTAAGGTACTGTCTATCCCCAAAAAACAATAGGTGAAAATTTACAATAAAACTACTATCTTCATGCACTTTTTAAAACTTAGAAGAGACACACATAGGCACCACACAAAACACTCCAGGCATTCTCCTTTACTCACGTAGGCAAACTGTGATCCTGATTGTTGCTAGTTTGGAGGAAATATAGGCGATATACAGCGTTAAACTGGGCACTTTCCTATGTACATTTACTATAGTTCACCTCCTTCAAAGTGTGAGGAAAGTGCTTGACAAAGTTTGAGGACAGAGATACTTACAGCGCTGCTATCCTTCTTGCCTTTGTGAGAAGAGGCCACCACTGCCAGATACTGGATCACTTTCTTGGTGTTTTCGGTTTTCCCAGCACCAGACTCTCCACTATGGAAGAAGAGTTTTCAAATATCTGAACTGTAGTTGTAGGATCTTTGTCTTCATCTTAGTGGTTTTCCTCTACATACTTTGAAAGGTATTATATGAAATTACACCTTTTTTGTTCTTCAATAATGTAGATTGACTTGCAATAATGCACTTCGGTTTATGTCAATCGGCTTAATATGTTGTTTTTTGTTTGTTTGTCAGAAGAATGTGAATCTCAGCCTATAATGCATTAAAGTGATACAATAAAGTTGGGATTGGACATTATATCTACTGACCTATTAAAATACCTTTCCAGCAACAACAGCCCTTATGCTGACCAACTAATTGAACCCCATCACTTCTGCATAGACACATCTCAGATATGGTCCTTAAAAGGCTGAGATGCTCTCTGTGTTGGCAGCTTCACTCACAAACTAATGACTGTGTCCGGCTTTGGCAAAGGACACATGACATTAACACTGCTACTGTGTAAGCAGATGAGAGGTTTTATTCCATTACTGTAAATCAAATTGTCTCTGTCTGCAGGAACTGTTTGTGAATTGTAAAAGCAAACATCTGTGAAAGTGATAAAAATAGACATTTCACAAGATAATGCCATAATAATTTAAAACAATTCAGAGATCCAACATCAGTTTTGTATAGTCTAGACACAGAGAGACTACATGAGCATAAATCATCAACATTAGGCAGAGAGTCCCTGTAAATTTAAGCATGTATCTGTCTTTAGAGTTACGTTGGATTACATTTTATGGATAGTCTATAAGCCATATTGTTGTCCATTTAACTTAGTCCTTATCATACCTTTTTAAAAAAGGAGCACAACCTTCACCAAATATTAGGCATAGTCATGACAAAGTGACATCTACACCCCTACAAATACAATAAAATCTAATTTGCAAACCTTTTGAACTGAGCAATGCTTTATGGGAAAATAGACTCTTCATCACCAAACCAGAGCTTTCTATATATGGGGCTGGAGTGTAAATATGGTCAGCATTGTCATATACAGTACATGCAGAAAACTCTGTTCCTATGACAAAACACTGTCTGAACCATGTAATTAACACTATAATTTACTGTAAAGAAAAACAATACAAGGGAACACCCAACCTTTTCCCACAGACATACATGCACACAACACACACACACATACACACACACTATAATACACACAGAGACAGTAGCAGTAGCTCATACATGACATTCCATGTTCAGCACCAGACATTTCTGCCTTATAAGGCTCCGAGGCCCCGCTGCAGCACAGACCAAGAATCTACTGGAGTCAACTCTTACCCAAAATTAAACAATGACTATTTCATGACTATAATTATGACTATCATTCATCAAACGGCTTCTGCTACACACTTTGAACTATGTCGAGTTTTTCCACTAACAAAAAACCTGACATGAAGGCAAGGTTTAAATTATCAAACATGTGCCCTAAGCTGGCATTATCAAAAAGCCTTCAGCACACAATGGCTTCCTGACTTTCCTTAACACCACTTCCTTCCTTACTTTTTATTTAAAGCTACCATCATTTTGCTGCTAAGTTATGTTCTGTTTTCTATCCTACATTATTAGATGATTAGCTAAATCCTATGCATTTGCTAGTGAACCTAAATCAACTGGATAGAAAACCGGATGGAAAGGGAAAGCCAAAAAGTTTTCATTATTTTTGTACTGAATCAAAAGCCAATCTCATTCTAAGGCCAAAACCTCAACATTTGTCCTTGGATGTCTGATGCCGGAGTCAATAATTAGCTTAAACAAATAAATAAACAACACAAACATTTGGGAGGCTAATCTTGTTCTACAATCAGGATACAGGGCAAAACTTCCTGACCCAGGGTTTGTGAGGCCTTAGTCCACTGGGAACATCAACAATAAATTCAAATGGACTTTTACTTGATACTAAAATGCAGCAAAATACAATTTACAAGCTATCAACTATTTCAAATTGCCATTTTTTAGGTCTTGGTGTTGACTAAGCTGGGGGCCCAACATACAGACAATGGTCTGTATGTTTACAATAGTATTAACCTTCAAATTGCTCCGGCTAGTTTAAATTGACAAAAACAAAAAAGACAAACATTGGCACTAAAAGTCTATACTTACGTGCAAAGGATGGACTGGTCTTCACGATCTGTAAAGTAATTGAAGAAAAAAACAAGTCAAATTTTTAATCAGATAATTTTACATTGGCGATACAGTATGAAAGATTATCACAGGAATTTCTAAAGGCTTAACACAGATAACTCTTTGAGGTAGATTTACAGACTGTCAAATAAAACATGCCCCTCCCTCTAAATGCTTTGAAAATCAGATTTGAACATACTGTGCAATGAGTCACTACTATACTCCTGGGAGAGTCCAATCAGTCCATGTAAGGCCATTTAGTTAAATATGTCCTTCAATAGGCCCCTAATGAAAAAGGGCTACAAAGATAACATTGTTTTCACTTTAATTAAAATCTATCACATTACACATTAGACCTGTTGCAGTGCAACTATAATCCAGTGTGGGAACTTCAGCAACTGCTACAATCTATAGGAGATGTTTTCTGTCCCACTAGAGAAGCTCTGGGTCTGTATAGTGTATTGTTCTCAAATTGTGGTGAAGGTAGGATACCACTTGCAAAACTTCAGCTCTACTGTTTTGCAGTTCAAGTCTGTGGTAGGCTTTTGACACAGTTTATTTTTTGCTTAGACCTGGTTTAGTCTAGGCATGGACTGGTTTCTAATTGATTTTTTACATAATTTAGATCTTATTTTGACCTGGTAGTGATAATTTTAATCTAATTTAATCATACATTTTCTGCATTTATTAAGCATTTAGTTCTTGGTTTAAATCTGGTCAAATTTAACCTCAATGAAATGGCGTGTATTAAAAAGCCATATTCTCTAAATATTCAGTCAGGCCAAACATAACAAGGCTATATTTACCAGCACCATTCCTCAGATGCAGATGGCACTTGAACCGATGTGATTGAGAAAGAGGGGTCTGAATAGTTTTAAACAACATCCACAAACATGTTTTATGCTTCATCTTGAAAATACTTGTCTGTACTGAACTGAAATGTTAAAGGTGACATCAATGCACTCTGAGATTTGTGCAGTATTATCTTTCTCAGATCAAAGACACTGGAGCTACTGTATTTAGCCCAATCTGGACCTCAGCCAAAACAACAGGAAGAAACTTCCAAAGACCAACAGAGATTTTCTGCACCAATTCGTATATTTTCACATGAACGCTTCAGACTACAGCATTGAGTTTTGCATGTTAGTATCATTAGTTGCTTTTGACATCCTAATACCGTATCACAAGTACCAAGCAAAATTGGTAATTTTAAAAAAGTTTGTGCATAATCCGATCTACATAACTCATACAAATAGACTTTTATTGTGAAATGTTATGCCACTTTTACTTCTTGTAAATCATGTTCAAACCGCTTTGCATTTGAAAATGACTTGGTGGTCCAAATTCGATCAAACAACAAAATCGTGTTTTGTCTGGAATAGATTTTCTGTGCCGCTGATAACAACGCCTTCCTTTTTCCTAAGCCAAACAAGTATTTTGAAAGTACAGCTGTATGCTTTCTCCATCACTTCAGATTCTTATGTGGCATCTATCTAAACATGCACTTTTGAGTCTCCATGTTGTTTACTCATGTTTACTCTTACAGTTGTTAAGGTAAACAAAACAATACTGTGTCTATAGCACTAATAGAAGCATAAGTCTTCTAATGTACACGTCCTGACTTGAAGTTACATTCTTTTAGTCAACTTAAGCCTCTCTAACAGATGGAAACAAGTATTTAAAATGACAGGCAACATCCTGCATCCATACAAATGCATTTACAATTTCATGCTGATGTAATAGTTATGTAACAAAATAGCCCCTAAGTAAACTCAGTTAAGAGGCTAATAAGAACCAGCAGGAAGTAGATGGACAGCTATATACAGTTTTTGGCAGGGTTGAAGTAATGCCATAAGGTAAATAGCTTTCGGTGCACTTTACTTTTACAGTGGTTTCATCAGTGGTTGACGGCTGCTCATCCCAGATCCCAGACAAACTTAGTGATATCAAGGTCAGGTTTGTAGAGATAAATCAGGTGAAAATAGTGCTAGGAGCCAGGGTAATTGGATTAAGTCTCAATGGCAAGATACAGTAAAAATCCTAGATAAAATATAATCAAAATGTTCTTGCTCACTTGAATTGTGTAATAGAACACAAATAAGCCATAAAGTTACACATTTTGAAAGCACACTACTACTACACTTATTACATTTCTTGTCTGAAACAAGTACAGTATTGTACGAAAACTCTTACTTAGACTAAAAGACAATTTGAATGGACCATGGGGAGGGCTACAGAGACAGGAAATGTTTTACTGCCCTCCACCCATCTCTCTATCCAGATGTCAACTCCTTCGAGAGTACATCCTCACGTCAGCATCAGGCTCAGTGGGCACTTGCATGCTCAAGAAACACTGTGGGAAAAGGGCTGCCCTGAAGACTTTGCCAAGAGACATTTACTGTAAGCACAAAGTCTGCCAAACCCACAATCGGCACCTCTACGAGACACTGACTCTCCAATGGGGGAGAATAACTGAATAACTTCAAAGAGATGGTTTAAAGCTTGGCCGGGGGTGAATGGACTAAAATGAACATAAACCAGGTCTAAACCAATACTCAAACTGAAAATTAAAATGACCAGGTACTGTATAAAATTACAGTCCAAAACTAGATCTAAACCAGGTCAGAAACTCTGCCCCACATTAAGTCCATTCCCAGAGCATGACAAAAACCAGCACAAATCTCAAGAATAAAACTAAATCAAGAAACTTCAAAAAAAGTTGCCAAAAGAAGGGGCCCCTGTGCCACAGTTTGAGAACCTTGGCAGCTGTAGATCTTGTAGCCGGTCAAATCAGCAATGACACTGAAGATTACATTATTTTCACTAATATATACTTTTTTTCTACATCTATCTTAGTCTCATCATATGCAGTTTCCATCTGGTCAAGGCAATAACATTAATATATTTTATTACTTTAAGTAAATTGGTGTTTTGTGTGAAAGCCCACCTTGCATCATGTTCCTGTATGCATTGTCCGTGATGGAGTAAATATGAGGGGGCACTTCATGGCGTTTCTTCCCTTTGTACATGTCAATGATCTTCTCTGAGTAAATGGGCAGCATTTTGTAAGGGTTCACCACCACACAGAACAGTCCAGAGTAAGTCTGAGGAGAGAGGACATGCAGAAGATAAACTTAATTTAGACTTAATTATAACAGATAAAGAGAAAATCACAAGATGGATGTGTTAAAGTTAAAGCTATTCAAGTGGAAATAACAATACATTGCCTCATTACACTATGATGACACATATCAATTTTTATCACTGAATTGCATATAGGCGCTAATATGTGCTTCGTAACCATGACATCATTAAATCTTTTTTAAAGGTTTACAAAAATAAGAAAATAATAATTAAATAATAATTATTATTTTACATTAGTCCTTCAGATCAAAGTTTGTGGGTTACCAATTTGACCAAAAATAGTCAAGTAGTAGTGCCCATACAAACTCTGATTTGATGTTGCTGTAGAGGCAGGGTTTAAGTTAAGTCTTATTCTCTCATTATTAATGCACTCAATTGTAAAGTGCTTTGTGTGCCTAGAAATATAACATAAATTCATGGTATTATGAGTTGCGTCATATTACTTACATAAATGAGGCCAGAAAAGTATCTCTCTCTCAGATTGTGCAGCACAGAGGCCTCGTTGAGACAGGTCAGCTCAGCCATGTCCTCCACTTTGCTGAACTTGGGTGGGTTCATCTTCTGGATGTCGTCCTTATTCACTGTCACCTTTTTGCCGTTATCGGCCAGCTCAACCAGCACCTCGTCACCGCGCTCCTCTTTGATACTGGCCGCCTCGAAGCCATGTTTTTCTGATGGGATCCACACCAGCTTCTTGGCCGCCCAGTCCGCCTGCGCCATGGGATTATTCAGCATGTCTTTGTCCACATACAGGAACTTGTCATCATCAGCTGGGGCCTTCTTCGACATGTTGGGTTAGGGTGGAGGGCCAGCTGGTGATAGAAACAAATTAGTTAGACATAGGCGATGTTAAATTTGAATTTTGTTAATAGTTAACTCACTTTTGCTCCATTCTGGAATTTTGAACATTACATATCCCAAACATTTTAAAGGGTCTAACATAATACAGTCATAACAGTTAAGTTAGCAAAACAAACAAAAGAATCATATTCCTCAGCATCCCAATATAGGCTATAGATAAAT
>JAVQKG010332782.1:0-13601 GCA_036025885.1 Hypseleotris bucephala | reverse complement strand
AACTCGAAATGTTTATTGAAGTTGACTTACTTTGCCCGAGTAAGATCAGCAGCTGTGACTCCACCATCTGCAATAGCTTTGACCTGGCCCACAGCAGCCCGGATCACCTACAAAGAATACCAATACAAATGTAATAGTATGTAATAGTTTATGGTCTCTATAAATTTAAAACAACATGGGTCAGAAAACACATACAATTCAAAAGACATTTGGTGAAGTCAAATCGATCACTGCAGTGAGTGGCCCTCTATGGTATTATTTTTTGACAATGTGGCCCTCAGTGAAAAAAGTTTGGACACCCCTGACTTAGACTAACCTTAACGATATACATTTTCAGTAAAATAAGGATTATGACCAACACACATTTCGGCCATGAGTCTGATCACACAAAATTCCCCAAAGTCTGTGGTGGAAAACATAAAATAACATTTGTGTCCTCTTATGTAACATGAAGCCTCCACATCATATCCTGACAGCCGGATGAGTAGAGGGAAGTGTCAGCTGCCACCTCTTCCTTTAGTGTCAGCCTTGGCTTTCATTCCCACAATGAGACAGCCTTGAGAAGTTCTGACCCCTATCTGAAATTCTGTTGTGTTGTTTTTTTAACCTTCAAAGAATCACAGATTGTTCCTTACTCTGTTTCTTTCACTTGTCTTTTCCAGCATTTGCGTTTGTCGTTGAATGATAACGGTCAGTGTCATGTTCACCATTTGTGGTTTCACACGGTGTCAGACATGTTGAGACACTTCCACGCTCACCCCATCCCTCTCGAATCTGGAGGCTCTGCTGACATCACTCTACGCTCCTATGTGCAAGTGCAGAGGAGCTCCAACTCAGGTACGTGAGGTAATGCACAGCAACATTATACTCTACATTTTATTTAAAGCTATGGAACCTACAAAGGAAATTATAGAACAGAAGTCATTATTTACAGCACTGTGCAAATGTTTTTTGGTGGTGTGAAGACACAGGTCATAGTCCCAAGAGGTTCATTTGGTCTTCACAAAAGTATATTGTTAAACCTTCCTTTTGATAAACCTGTATAAATAACCTGGCAAGACTGTAATGTCATGTGACTAAAGAAGTGGTCAAAACATGTCATGGTATAAACACACAGCACTAGTCTGATTAAAAGGCTTTTCAGTATTCAGTTTCAATAGTACTATATCTAGTTCTAGCATTATATCTAGTTATTTTCATTTATTTACATAATCTTGTCCAAATTTGTGAAGAACAGGTAGAATCCTATTTCATCAGTGGTTGTAGGTTGCACCCAACATAAAAAGTTGTAAAATTATGGCTACTGCATTTCTAATTGCCTAAAACATTTGCACTGTACTGTAATTATAGGTCTTAACTCTGCACTAAAAATAAAATTGCACTTTTAAAAGAAAACGAAAATGAAACCGTCTGAAGCGTGAGAATTGACCGACACCCACAGTTTCACGCTAAGATTTGTCTTTAAAAAAGGGTGGGGTCTTCTTCAGAGTAAGATGGGGTTCACCAGCGTACCTCCCTTCCTCCTGTGCACTGCTGGCATGTTATGAATGCCCTCCTGTACAGGGGAGTGAGGGGGCGAATATACCACAGCAGTTTTGCATTCAGGCCCAGACTCCGGCTGCATCCCGCCCTGTTGGTCACAAAGACCCCTCTGTTTCCCTGGCCGCTGGACCTACACATTTCACATGGCCACATAAAGTCTGCATTTGATTCAGGACGTAAAAGGCTTTATTGATACACTTATCAGGCGTGCCTTTGGCTGTCGTGGTGTTGTTGCCCATTAGGAGAAAAGATAATAAAGGAGCCCCAACTTTATGTGCTGCTGTGGAAATAGTATTTTACTCATAAAGAATAAATATCACTTCTAAAGATACATCTCCATTACTCAGGTGCAGAGGTGGGTAGTAACATAGATATATATAAAGGCTAGATGGTTCGAGGCGGAGTCCCCGACCGGTTGGCGACGCCGGGGACTCCGCCTCGAACCATCTAGCTTTTATATATATCTATGGATAGTAATGAGTTAAAATTACTTATTTATTCATGTAACAAGTTAAATAGTAGCTTTATGCTTGTTCGATTTTCTACTTTTTAAGAAAAAACTGAGAACCATTTTTGGATACTAGCAATACCTAGGGATTTGTTTTAAGAAGATGTGTTGTGAAATAAAGTTTGAGAAACTGTGTTACTGTGCTTTCATTTATGTCATTTTGTGAAGAGCTGTAATTTAATTTGACTAATTTCCCCTCATCTCTGAATCTTGTTACAGATGCCACAGCAGCGACAGCCCCTACTCCCCAGAGAGAGCTGAGCTGCAGGACAGAGTCGTCACAGTCTTCTGTCCACTTGTCCACAGTCACTTCAGGGCCTCCCCAGGATGCCCCACTGTCTTCAAGCACCTCTTCTTCACCCACTGCCCACCCCACCCAGTCTCGCAGTGACCCGGGCACAGGCGGGGGGCTCCAGAGTCGCAGTAACAGCTCAGAGCGGCTGCTGGAGGCGTCCAGTGGAGGGACAGACGACTATCATGATTCAGATGGGACACGCAGGGCTCGAGCGGTGGAGAACCAGTACTCTTTTTACTGAATGTGGCTGCTTTTTGTTGGAGGCCGCTCATTGGATGACATGCAGCTGACATGGGATGCTCTGCTCCCCTATTTGGTTTGTTTATTTGCTTGTGTTTATGTCGAGGCATTTCCTGTTTCTCTTATCGTAGAAGTGAGGGTCATGCAGATAAATCTCTGGAGGATTGCCACTGCTTTGCACAGTCACAGATGTAGTTGAAGCTCATTGAAGCTCTAAGTTACTTTAGAAAGACTTTAGTTTAACTTAGATGTAGGAACACTAAAGGAAGTTCTCAAGTTGAGCCATATGGCTTTGATTTACTCATCCGACCACTTCCTCTTCATTCTTACCCAAAGTTCCTCGTGTCACCACCCAGATCAGGGATCAAGAGCAGAGCTAAAACAACCCTCAACACAGTCACTCTGAGCTCCCGAGAGCAGAAAAAATGTTTAGAAAGCTGCTTTGAGTCTTTGCCGGATATCTTTATAGTGTCCCTTTGAGGCTTCTCTTCAAAGACATGCTCTAGGTCTGCTTTTCACTGGCATACGTACAGCAATTGTTAGTATGATAGTTAGTTTGAAGATGTTTTTTCTTAAACATGTACAGCCTGAAATGTTCCAGTGCCTGTCAATTACCTTGGACTTGAAAGGACTATTGCCGATAGTGACAGAAAATCAGAGACAATGATTGGGGAAGCTGAACAGCCCAAGAATCACATGCAGGTGAATTATTATCAGTTTCTGCTGAACACACTTAAAAGTTGCTAAGTTTTCATGTTTCATTGATGGCTGGAACAGTAACACAGGCTCTCAATGTGTTACAAGCTCTTGAAAATGGTACAGTCTGTATGAATGTTATACTGGATTTATGAGGGTGTGGTGGCAAAGAGTCCAGATATTTTCATTATTTGATGTGCTATGATGGTGTATCTGAAACCTTAAACTCCCTCTATGTGATGCTGCTGGTCCTGCTCATTATATGAATATCCCATGAAAACAAAGCTGTTCTTTTACCAAATCCAGCATTTATTTGAGGGATGAGGGACCTTTAGGGTTATTTTAAATTGCAGTATTTTAAAATGTACATTTGAGTGTGTACCAGAAGAAAAAAAGGTAACAAATGACCATGCTTGAAGTTAATGTAATCCCTGCATCTGGTTTTAATGTAAAATAATGTCATAACTGTAAATTTACTAAAAGACATATAAACAAATACTTGAAACTCCACAGGAATCATCTTAACCTCTGCACCAATAGCAGAAATATGCCATACTATATACTATAGAGCAACATATGCAATGTTATTCAGCAAAACTAAACATATCAAAGTAGCACTTTTGGTTTCTTCAAGCATGGCCATTTAAGCCTAAAAACTAGCTGATATCTTTCGTTGAGGAGGAGCAGTTAATGTGCCAATCTAAATCCTATTTTTAAATATATTTATTTTAAGCCGTTGTAAATTACAGTTTTCCTGTTGAGTCTTATTTATGTATACTAATTGGTTCTTGTTTATGGAACCGTTCAGTGGACACATTGTTGCAAGAGCCCATCTCACATATCAATAGTTTGCTCGTCACCCTGATTTTTTTCCCTTCCAGGCTGATTTTTCAGTTGTCTGACTGAGTTTTGAAGAGTCTGTGCAATTTTGTACAAAGTGATGTACTTGACATACTTTATATTTCTGTCAATAAAATGTGAACAATCTCAACTTTTTATGGTAAATTTCATTCAATGGCTTTAAGACAGACATCAGGTAAGACCACATTAACACACATTTTTACTTCTTAAATTGGAACATATTGGAATAGCTCAATATACTGTTTCTAAAGGTTTTATACATTTTTTTAGGCGTGTTCTGGCGCCCTCTGTTGGTTTAACGGGATCTCAAAGCTAGTACAAAATAGATTTAAGTATATTTTTGAATCAAAAATAAAAAGTCAAGCCATAGAGGTTAAGATTAAGCTGTTTATTCAAAGCCACATGAATGTACATGTTGATCTATATGTTCTTATATATAAATACTCTCATAAATATACACACCTGGCCCTTGATGTCATAAACAATGTCAAAGTAGTAACTAGGTGTGAGGGGCTATATGCTTTGTATCTCTGGACCTGAGTAATTCCTATTGTATATGAACGACCAAAACCAAAGTACCGGTACTGTATTGACCATGAAATAGTATAAAGTGATAAAGTGTGTTATTTTAATTTACCATTCCAGTTTTCCAAAGAATGTGTTGATGCCAATAAATCAAGATAGATAAATAGTTTTGGCCTTTACCTTAGCCTGCATCATAAAAGTAGTAGCAGCTTAAAGGAACATTTTAAATTAAAATCACATCTCATGATGAACCTGAGATGTTATAGAGGATTAGCCCAGCTGAAGACAACAACACTGCCACAGTGATTTCTAACATCTTTCCATGTTGCCACTTTTTCCGTTTTTGTTCCTGCATTTCTTGCATGTGCTGTTTCCTGGCTCTCAATTCTCTCTCCCTTTGCAGCTGCTCTCCATAGTGTGCTCTATAAAAGGCATCAAAATCATAAATGGGCTTTCCATCTCGTTGTGTAAACTGCCTGGCCCTCTGCTGCTGCTGTGTGGATCCTGGGGGACGGCTTGTACTGTCTTTGGAGGAGGGTTTCCCTGCACCTCGTACATCAGCCTCACTCAGAATGCCCCGGTCATACTTTCTTCTCAGACCAATGTTGCCCAGCACTGTGTAGGCCTCACTGATCTCTGAGAAGACCTGAGTCGCCTCAATGCTGCCGGGGTTCTTGTCGGGATGGTAGATAAAAGACTGTTTGTAGTAGGCTGTTTTGATCTGAGATTGTGTTGCACTGGGGGTCACTTTGAGGATGTCATAATAGGCAGTCCTACTTCTGTACAATGGCGGAGCATCCTTGTGGTTACTGGCTCTTCTCCAGCTGTAGTTTCTGATGCAAGATTGTTGCTCAGTATGCTGTCTTAAAAGTCTCTTTGAGTTTTGCTCTGGCAGAATAAACACAACAGTGCAGAAAGCCTTGAGCTGCTGAGAGCATCTGAAAGTGTCTGGATATGTACAAAAAACAGCTCCTCTTGTCCATGGAGTCATTCTGTTAGCTCACTTTTCCTGCAGCCCTGAAAGAAGACACAAACCATAGATGTAAACTGCAGCCAAATTATGTACCAGCCAGGTTGAAATACTATTCGACCCTGCTTGTCTTTGTTTACTGACATCATCAATGACAACCACACAGCTCCTATTTACTTACTCAGTCACATACGGCGACCTTCAGTGATGCTGCACTTTCACTGGAACAAATGGGTCGACTCGGGACTTTCCAAAAAACAGACAACAGCAAAAACTTTACTGTCCACTCCGACCTCTGCCATTTTACTGGAGAGACCGGTGAACAACAAACCGGAAACCACGGCGGCGTCACTCAACGCACAACCAATAAAAATCTTTGTTTACAGGAAGTGAAGCGCTTTTATGTTATTGTATGGTTAAAAATTACCGTTGTAAGCTATTCTATGTCTTGTAATTGTATATATCGACTGTTTGTTTTATACATCACTATATTTTGGTATAACTTGCAGCCGTAGAATGAAACATTACACGAGATTATCTTTTCTACAATAGCTAGGTGGCGATGTTTGCCAAGTGGACAGTAGAAGAAGATGCCTGTGGTCGCATGCTTGTGACGTTTTATTTTTTTCACGTGTACCACAACAGTCTACTTATTTATCAAAAAAGTAGATTGTTTATTAATTTTCGAGCTGTATTTTAACTCTGATCCGTGAACGATGTCTAGCTGTCGACGACCTGAACATACGGCGCCTCCAGAAGTGGTGAATAACTTGTAGTATTAATATAATCAACATTTAGCATCTTTATTTATGGCAGTAGAGTAGAGCTATTGTTTACCATGTTATGTTCTTATTCACTTGTTCTAAACAGTTTTACAATGAAGATGAAGCAAGGAAGTATTCTCAAAAGTAAGTGGCTAATGAGATTGTGAACCCGTGAAAATATCAAACCGTATTCTGCCCCACACATTTCAAATGTGTCCTTTTCAGTCTTTGTTTTGATCCCCCGTACTATTTGTTGAATATCTGTATAACCTTTATTATTGTATTTTGTTGCACACAGTTCCCGTATGATAGAAATCCAAACCCAAATGTCAGAGAGAGCCGTGGAGCTACTGAACTTGCCAGAAGGACAGCCCTGTTTCCTTTTGGATGTTGGGTTAGTTTTGAACATTTAGGTTTAGTAACCTTTTCTATGTTCAATTCTGGACTACTCATTTTCTATACTTCGTGTGGTAGGTGTGGCTCAGGACTTAGTGGTGATTATCTGTCAGAGGAGGGACACTATTGGATTGGAGTTGACATCAGTACAGCAATGCTTGGTGAGTGAAAGTGTATGATAATTATAGCTGTCTTTGTAGCAGGAACGTTACTGATATTGAACATTTCTGGTTGTTTAGTTGTTTGAGATTAATACGTTCTCTGTTAACAGATGTTGCGCTTGAAAGAGAAGTGGAAGGAGACCTTTTGGTAACTGACATGGGACAGGGGATGCCTTTCAGACCTGGCACCTTTGATGGCTGCATCAGGTAAGTCTTTAAAGATGCCGTAATACGCTTTATTGCCACAATACAATATTATTAAATACATAAAAAACACAATTTTTGGGTATTTGTTTGAGGTTGAGACAACATTAGAACATGGTATAGATTTCTCATAATATAGAACCTTTAAATTTAATTACAAACACAAATTATGAAGGCCTAGTTTCCTAATATATTTATTTACTGTCTTTTGTGTCAGCATCTCTGCTCTGCAATGGCTTTGTAATGCTGACAAGAGGACACACAGTCCTCCAAAGAGACTGTACACCTTCTTCAGCACATTGTACTCTTCTCTGGTAAGGCTTGATACCGACATGTCCGGCTTGTGGTTCTATAAAAACACTTTCTAACTTTACTTCACTTTTCTCAGTCAAGGGGCGCTCGTGCAGTTTTTCAGCTTTATCCTGAGAACTCTGAGCAGGTGAACGTTTATCATAAAATGTTGGTGATTTAGTTCAGTACACATTAGTTATCACATACTCACTATCATATTTTGCTTCCTTTTCTAAAGCTTGAACTGATCACAACGCAGGCCATGAAGGCAGGATTCAGTGGAGGAATGGTGGTTGATTATCCCAACAGCAGCAAAGCCAAAAAGTCAGTTCTTTACTAGGAAATAAGTTTGGCATTTTGACAGTATAATAATTACACATTTGTTTGCAGATTCTTTTTGTGTTTGTTTGCTGGCGTTTCAGGGGTCCTTCCTAAAGTAAGACATTGAATGTAACAATCAACAATTGCATGTTACTTTACTGTTATACTAATACTGTTAAACTAAATATTTGGTGTTGCTCTGTTGTTTAGGGTTTGGGAACAGAGACTTCAGATAAAAATGTGCCAAACCAAGTTCAGTATTCCGGGCAAAGGTATCGACTCACATTTCTTGAAAAACATTTTTTTTTAATGTACTAATTGCTTATTAGACATATAACATTTGTTTTACTATTTACCAAATTGGACAATGTTTTGGCACAAAGGCTTTGGTGTCATTTGTGTTATATGTTATAAATATGTTAAGGTCTTTGCATGAACAAAGAGCAGGTGCCACCTCCCTGCCCTGATAAAGACTAAAGACCAACAAAAAACAAAGGGAAACGTCCTGTCTGTTTTAAAGCTCTACAGACAGGTTTTCCTCCCTTTAACATTAATAATACAGAGGTTACTTTTCTGTTTAATTCGAGATAATCCTAAAAGCTATTATCTTTTCCAGGTGCCGTTTTAAAAACATGAAGGGAAAATCTGTAAAGAAGGGTCGTGACTGGATCTTCGAGAAAAAGGAGAGAAGGAGAAGACAAGGACGGTGGGTATACTTTTAGTTAGTTAGTTAAAATGTTTGAACTCTTTCTAGAAATTAAACTTATTTCTCTTTTCTGCAGAGATGTTCGCCCCGACACAAAATACACAGGACGTCAAAGAAGACCTCATTTCTAGCTGTCACTGAACTCTTCTGTATATTCATCAACTTATCTCTGCAACAAACTACAATTGGAGCCAATAACTGCGTCAACCTAATTAAGTTTCAATTCTAAAAGACTTTCGCTTTTACCGCAAAACATATAATATGGCCGGAGTTTGTACTGAGCACATTAAGAGACTTGGATAAAACAAAACATCCGCCTAGGCTATAATAGGGCCGTAACATTTTTTCAGATTAATTGTGTGAACTTATTTAGTAATCGAATAATCATTAACTGGAGTATACAGACAATAAAACATGCAATTTGCTGAGAAACACAGGTTTTACAACCCCTGTAAAGCACTACAGTGGTGTAGGTCCTGCAGCTACACTGATACAAAATTTTGTAACTGGTGGCACGTTTTAAAAAATAAGTGCAATGGCAAACCTACTAAATACGTTGTGTGTTTTGTTGTCTATTGTTATTGATTTAAGTGTGAAATAATTCAGCCTTTACCTCCAATTGAACACCAGAGGGCGCGGTGTGCTCCCTTTTTCCGACACCTGGGCGTTATCTCTGTCTAAACCATCTGGACCTGCTCAATGCAATCGATAACCAAATCGAGCTCTGCGTGTAACTGTGGACCTGCTCATTCTGCTACTCCTGTGGATTTGAGTCCAGGGTTTTATTCATCTTGGCGTAAATGAATGCTTAAGAAACAGTGGTTTAGAGCTTTTTTTTAAAGAGTCGGCAAATTGAAGAGGAAGTTAGCGGTGTGTAATGGGTTAACGGCGGAAGGCCTGGCCTCACCTTTTCGTGCGCGTCACCCGGCAGAGTGAAGCTGTGAAGCGGTTGCAGCATCATCCCCGCATCCAGACACATCATCCAGACCCAGGAGGGACATCGGCGCTTGACTCCGCCGACACTTGCGCGCTTACCTCGGCGCTGCTCTTCTCTCCACTTGGCGTTTACCCGCGGATCCAGCATCACACGCACTCGCGACTCACCGGGAAATAGAGCCATAAGAGTGAGAAACAGTCAGTTTTGGAGCCATGAAGGACCGCATGCAAGATCTTAAACAGGTAAGTTACTATATGAGAGCTTTTGAATGTATGTCATCTGTGGTTTTAGGATAATAAACATGAAAGAAGGGAATAGGTCATCAGGGGAACATGGTGCACTCATTGAGCAACAGTTGTGATTTATGGCTTTGATGGAGAGGCGAATTTGCCTATAACAGGCAACAGGCGCTTTGAACTCTCAACTGTTGCCCGTCTGAAATGTTGAAGAGTAGATGAAAACACAACTGAAGAGATTTAATATATTAAAAGTCTCAGAATCAGATGGTGTTATTAGCCCATTTAATTCTTAAAAGAGAACCTAGAAACTTCACAGCGCTTATCATTACAAACAATAAATGCAATGTGAGAGTTACGGTGCTCTGCAATTTTCTGTTGTGCTTGGTAACCTTTTCCTATACTGCTAGATTAAGAATTACAATGTGCGCATGTAATGGGAATCGATCCAGCCAACTATGAATGTGTGATTGGAGATGGAGATTGGTCCCAGATGCCCAATTTCACCCATTCAATCAGGCAGTATCTCCCACAAAAGCCATAATTTAACAGACCCAAAACAATGCATGTCAAAATTCCACATTTCTGTCTGTTGAAATGCTGTCTGTCTCGTATCTGAGAGAAATTTTAATTGGGTTTGGATTTATAATTTGGAGAGGTAGGCCTACGTCTGACATAAAACCTTAACCCCATGACAGGTGCGTAAATAATCATAAACAAGATCAACACGTGACCGGGCAGCTCGGCAGATGGAGAAGATTCATTATTCTTTGCTGGAATTCAAGTTGATGTTTTTATGTGCGCCGCTGGTAAAGTAGCCACAGTCGGATCGTGCGTAATTGGCAATTAAGCTGCGAAGAGGGTAACAATTTACAGCTCCTTCGTTTTTAGTGAACATCTAGATATGGATGGGCCCCAGGGGACACAACCAAGCACTGTCAAACTGTGTGTGTGAGAGAGGAGGAGTGTCTTCTGCAGCATCTTCTTTTAGTATAACTGCTTGTTAAAATCTGCCACAATACAAACACGCTTTCATCAGATTTTTAATTTGAAAAAGTAGAGACAGATATAGACCAGTTTGTTTCACAGCAGACCATGACCAGGATGTTTGACCAAGGAGTGGCTTAGCATGATGTTGACCAATATGTGTTTGGGTTGTATTACAGTAGGCCTATAAAACATTTTTAGCTTGCAGGTTGAGTCCTGTTTTACAGCTATACCTCCTGACAGTCCTAAACCTGGCTAGACCTGGATCTGTCTGGGTATAGTCTAGACCCAGTTTATATGTGCTTTATCTATATATATTAGTCTAGTTTTTCACCTATTTCTTTTTAGTCGTTATTCAGACCTGGTTTATAGTTTTGGTTTAATTGTGATGCCTTTTTTAGGTATAGCCTGGGAACATTTTGTGGGGGACTGGAGGCACAAAAGGGAGGAACTGTGTTTGAGCCAGCAGCCATCACGGTCCAATTCACACATTGAAACATGTTTTGCTGTTTTGGATAAACATTGCTTTTAGTTGTTAATGTCTGACGGGGAGCAAGGATTTCCAAGATAGTTAAAAAAGCTCCTCTGTTTGATGAAGTCTGATTGAGAGAGTTACGTAATGTCCACAAAGCTCCCAGATAATATTCACAGCTCCGTGAACACAAACACCACTCGTCTGCTATGGATATGACAGTGCAAGATAGCAAAAACAACATTCTGATATAAACATTAATGGGCAATCTGGACAATGGCCATTTAGTTGCAGGGTTGACGCAGGGACATACTCCGACATAACCATTTACTATTGCATTCATTCAATAGGGGCTTTTTAGATAGATTTGAACCAAACCAATAAAACACAGATGCACCAACCCGGCTTTTTGGGTTCCTATACAAATCCCAGTATAGCATTGTGGATCGTCCAATATATAACATTACATATATGTCTTTTCTAACTTTTTATTATCTAAAATATCAAACTTTTGTCATTTTTTATTTACAGTGGCACATTATTTATCCGCTCATAATCCAGTGGTCCATCTTCTGGGTCAATATCCGATAGTACCAGGAAAGAACACACAAGACAGGATCTACTGTTTACAATTTCTGTTGAATTTACAATAACATCCTTTCCTGGATCATATATCTTTTTTTGCCGGCTACAGAAGAGATTTGGATATACATCACTATAGCAAACAAACACATACATTGTTCTTCATTTCCATAGAGGTGCATTGCCCATTAACTCACCTGTGGTTTTATGTGTCATTTGGCAGGAAATTGGGTTGTGCTGATATTTTTATGTGAGTCCATTGCTGTCCATATGCACATAAACTCACTTTATGAGCTCCACACCTGGCTATGGCCCTGCTCATCCAACTCCTCATTATTAGTGCTGCCTAAAGCTGCCAGTCTCAATAAATCCACTGGTCCCTTGTCCTTCCATCACTCACAGTCGGCCCAGTGCTGGTTTACTGACAGATGGCACTGATATAATGTATCTGTCAGCTTTCATTCAGCTCTCAAACCTAAGGCCAAACACACTGATGAGGTTATTTCACATGCCATAGAGGCTCAGGTGATAGTTTTAACTGTAGCATGTTGTGCATTCAGACGGCCAATCATTAAATTTGACTCCACATAAGCATTTATTCTTATCTGCAACTACCGTTCCAACTGCAAAGAAAGTTGGGGCAGAGTGCAATGGTATACAAATCTTAGAATACTACAATCACACATTCATCCACTATAGGGACAATTTTGATGGACCTAATCTCCTAACACAAGCATGTCTTGGTATGGTGGGAGGAAACCGGACTGCCTGGAGAGAACCAATGGTAAAATGGGGAAGACATGCAGACTCCTATTTTGCAAATAGTCTTACACATGTGCTTTTCATAAAACATCTAGGTTTCAGCCCCTGATATGTTATTTATAGTTTTTGTGAATAATTATGATTTGCAGTAAATTGCATTCTGTTCTATGTACGTTAGACACTAGTGATCTCCACCACTTTTAATGATTTATCAGGTTCACTATCACCCATTAAATTTACCTGTCTCAGTCCCTGTCTCATTTGGACGTCCTTGTCGTCGGTGTAAGATTCAGCCTGTGGTTTGTGTATTGGTGTGTGGTGGTGGGCGATACACTGTCATTCCCTGTTAAGAGTCAGAGTGACACATTAACTAATAGGATTTATGTGGAGCTCTTATTCAAAGCCTGTGAATTGTATCTTGTTTGTTTTACCGTCTTCATTCATCAATTCATTCATTCATTCATTTGGTTACCTAGCATTCGCCTCCTTTGTCCTACCATCTTTTTCTAAGTCCATAGTTCACATGTTGTATTTGACTTCAAACTTCAGGCTTGTGTAAACAGTGTATGAGCTAGACAGACAAGTCTTCATTCTGAGGTAGGACCAAATACGTATCAGCTATTTGCTTTGACTGACTCAATGTAGTATTCATTAACAAGTAAACGGTTATAGTAATGAGCTTTGAAATGTGGGAACTGGTGTGTGACTACAAGCTTGTATTTTTAAATGTGGTGGAGCATATGGTTAAGTAATGTATACTATATAATCTAAATGTAAAGTTTATTGAATCTTTTGTGTTCATTGAGGCAAAAAGCACTTATTCTAAACAGATTGATGTTTTGAAATGGCTTTGCTGTCTGATATAAAGCCTGTATTGATTGCCCCACAGGAGTCAATTGCATAACATTGTACTCTGCGCCACCAAGGGAACCAGTAATGAAAGTCCCAAAACATAAAAATACTATTCTGTTATCCAAGTCAATTTGTGGTCTAAAGGGCTTCATGTCAATAATGCTGAAATCAGATTTGTGAATTGCCAATAGAGACAGTAGATGATTGCGTAGCTTCGCTGGCATGTAGATAATGTCATTATGTGATTATATAATCTGTCACTGGCCCTAGTACCTAAGTAACACTTCTAGTCT
>JAVQKG010332658.1:0-10960 GCA_036025885.1 Hypseleotris bucephala | reverse complement strand
CTGCTAAATACTAATTATTTTCCTTTTTTAAAATATGAACACTGTCATTGTTACTGTAAAAATGACAGTGAAGAGCAGAAAATACATGAAAATGCTGCATCACGATTCAACCAACTTCCCAGAACACCTCAATCTTCTTAACTTCATATCACGATTCAACGATTCTATAAAGCCTACCTCTAAATGAAAGTAAAGCAAAAAATCTGGCATTACCATAAACTGATGAGAAGTTGGTGAAAAGTGATTGCGGAGCATCAAGGTTAAAAGATAGCATTAACTAAAACAGCTAATAATTTGAGAGTGTAAACAGTAGCGCTCTAGTCGTCTTTGTGGCCTTGTAACATCTAGCCACCCAGTGATATACAACTGATAAAACAGTTTCCAATGCAGCTCTGTTGGACTTCTGTGTAAATGAGCAGTAAGTGTCAGCTGTTTTCTTTAAATGTTGCTATTCTACACATATTTATATTGAGAAGAGATTTAGTTGTGTACTGTAGTAGACATCCTATACAAAAAAAAAGACCTGAATATCTTCAGAAGCATGAAATTAAGGATGCACCAATAGCAGATAAGATATCGGTGCCGATCCAAGCCTTGGATATGTGTATCTGTAAATATGGCCGATACTGGAGCGGATATCATTTATTATACTTTTTCCTAATTATGAGCAGATAAATAAAGTAGCAAATGACATATTATACTGTAACTCAAAAATGACAAAAGACATTAGACACATTAGACATTTTTAGGATTATCCTGTCTAGTTTTTGATAATACCATGCCTTTAGTTTTTGCATCAGTATCGGTGGATATCAGGTATCGGTTGATCCACAAAGCCCAAATATCGGGATCGGTATCGGGACTAAAAAAACTGGATTGGTGCATCTCTACATGAAACCAAAATATGCAATAGTGTTATGTTTACAACAACCTTGATAACAGTAATTTGAAACATCAGCTATTTCCCATTAACTGCACAGTAAAAAAAAGAACACTTAATACTTGTTAAGAAAAGAATAATGTAAAAAAACACTACTAACACCTTTGGGGAACCAATATAAATTGACAAGCTTATCAATGTGTCATTATAAGAAGTATTTAGAAAGCACAAAAAGCAATCAGAATGTATAATTTCACCATCGGAGGTACTTCTGAGCACAGTAAATTAAGAAGCAGATTCTATATACATTATCTTATTCTTTCTTTTAAGACATTGATTTTGACCTAGTCTGAATGAAAGAAAAGAGGAGTCATTACTTACAGTTGAACATTCACAGTTTTCTCTGTCTATGGACACAGTGCTCATTCAGCTTAACCTCTAGTGAACAGAAATAATGGCTGCCATACAAAAGTAATAAAGTAATTAAAATAATTGCTTTCAATCCAAGTTTGTGGTATTCTGATAAAAATAGAGAAAATGGGGTTTATTCATGAAAAGATGATAATCATAAGCAGCACTCTAATTTATTTTTTCCCCACCAAACTATTTTTAACTTGACACATCCATGTGCTTAATAAAACCATTGCAGACAGCAAAACTCTTTATTTTCTAGCTTTGTTCAATATTTGGTCTATTACTCATCTTCACTTAGAAAATGACTGACAAACTGTGAGTGTCCTGAAACTTGGGAAGTGAAAGTCACTTCCCAATTTGCAGCGGGGCTTTCCTAGTGCAGCAGCAGAAGTATCTTAGTGCCTTATTAGCGCCACTCACTTTAATAAGTAACACCCTTGGTTTGGCGTTTTCCATTATGCTTTCAACAGTGGGTCTGAACAAAATATTTACTGTGTGTCTTACTATTTCATTCTAACTTCATCTGTACAGAGGTCCTGGTAGGTTTCATGAAACACCTGTCAGAGTGGTATCCACAACAACACAACTGGACTGGGTCTGTGTGCACCATGAAAAGGCCAAATACAGAATCCCTAACCCACCACTCAATTAACACAATATTCATCTACAGCAGGTGGTCCAGGGCAGGTGAGAGCCTCCACAAAGTACATTGCATTCAATCATTACTGGCAATAATACAACAATTAAAAGGCTGTTGTTAATGAACAGAGTTGAAGCATTTAATAAACTCTGCTGAAATCCAGCCAGCAACAGCTTTCATTCTGGACAGCTGTTCCACAGGGAAAAACCAGTGAAAAAGTCTAACTCTGAGTTACCTTTGGTCGACTGGCTGCCACATACAGCTCAGCAGTCAAACATCAAACACAGGAGATGTCTGGCTGAACACAATGTGCAAGTACGGCTGGCCTTATGACAGGCACTGTCATAATGGTCAGTGTTCACGTCACTTCTGTGTCCACTGACCAGGAGGACCTGTCAACACACCATACAAGGCCTAGGTTCAAACTGGTGTCTATAGAACTTTACTTACTTAAGGTACCTGCCAGACTTTCCCTATCAAATAAACTCAAGAATTTCTCATAATATTGGATTTTATTTTACACTGTGTTTAAAAGGGAGCCGAAGTTTTGCGCTGTACCGGCACAGACATAATGCAATTGGTAAAGTGCCTGACAGCCAATAAAAAGTGACTTGGAGAATAAGCAGTAATGCAATAATATATAATATTTTAAGCGCTTAGATTATGGGTAGTGAACGTAAACATTTCTAACTGTATGACTTTCAGTGCACACATTTATTGTGATGCTGTTAGCTAACCCTGCAATCGGTGAGGTTTTATTCTGGTGACAGGTAGAGACACATGAAAGCGTGGAGGGAAATCCAAAGTGATAAACAGCAGTAAGCGGCACTTTAGTGAGGAAGCCATGTGGTGTTTATCATCGTTTATACCACATTTTTGTACCAACCATCACAAAATATGATGCTTGGGAAATATAACAATCTTGTGCTCAGTCGCCTGGATCTTATGGTAGAATTACTGGACATAAAAAGTTGAAATATTTCAGTCCAGACACACATGAATTACCTGGCTGCGTTGTGCGGCAGGAGGCAATCAACAACGAGTGAAAAGCGCGGCCCATTTATTTTCAAGCATAGCAACAAGTGGCAGCACAAGCTCCATGGATGAACTGTCTGCCCCGAGTAAGAACTCTTAGCGGGAAATAAAGTGGGAAATCGTGTTAAGAGGTTATGTAAAAAGATGCCACCTGGAAGATTTGAAGAACAAAATAAGGCAAAAGAAAGCAAGCAGGGGGATTGACTGATTCAGCTTACTTTGGTTCAAATAGTGTTTCTTTGAGAGCAGACTGCAATGAAAAGCATGCTTCTTTCCATAAAGGAGTCATGTGCACTTTTATATAAGATGTATGTGCTTCTAAGAAATGGTGAGACAAAATACTGAAATATAGATTATTAAGATTTTTTTGGTGATACTGTATCGATACGGCAAGTTGTTGTATCGGAATCATTTTCTGTATATTTCACAAATTACAACCTGGCTGTACTTAATGCTGTTTCTTATTTTGATAAAGTCAACATGTTTAATATACATTAATTAAAATACGGCTTCAAAACTGTATTCATTAATTTAAAAACAGTGATATATCGTTGGTTATCATGTGCAATATATCGCTTATCGCAGTTTCATCAAACATGTGTATGGTTACCTTGAGGCTCCGGGCCCTACTTCTAAGGATATTTCTCCTTCTTTATTGTAAACTCTAACGTAATTGGCTACAGTCTAAAATTAGTCTAGAAAATAGGAAGCAGAAACCCACGCATTCTGCCTGCATGCCTGTGACACATGACATAACAACGGAGTAAAAACATTGCAACTATTATCAGTTTGCACACGGATGTAGGTGAGCACTGTTGACATGGTTACAGTCAGTGTGCATGTGCAAGTAAATTAGGCTATTGTAAACGGGCTGAAAAAAGCACTGACACTTGGCTGACACCCTCCCCGGCTTGTAAACACAACTGCAGCCAGAATGCAATCTCTCACATGGCCATGAGACGTTCAGAAGCACGGCTCTTATTACCATCTGGAAAACACAGCCATACAACCCAGCTATCTTCAGTGCCAGAACTGGGCTAAAAGTACTGCCCCAATACTATAAACTTCCAACTGTATGGGAAGTGTGAGATGTGATTCAGCAGATGTGACATTTAATTATCGACTAATTAAAAACAAATAAGGCCACATGAGAAAAGTCATCATGCAAATTACTGCAGAGGGGAGACATAAAAGTAAAATGGTTTGATATTGAAATGAACGTAAAGTGGCTTTGAAATGAACTTGTGCATCTATGAAACATTTATGAGTAGATTAAAAATAAAAACTAAATCTACACATGGCTAAATAAACGCCTTGGGTGGCAGTTAAATAATAATAAAGAGGGAATATGTTGTTTTGATATGGTAGAGGCACACAGATCTGAGCAGAGGGGGCTGTTTTTCTGCAGCCTTCCATTAGATGCAATTATAAATGGCCGAGAGCACAGAGACGGGGAGCCAATCAGATTTCGTCTCGCATGTCAACCTAAGACCAACTGTCTCCTGGCTCTGACAGCCGGATTTTACCTCCATAATTCAAATCCCAAAGCAATCTGCACTTTACCGACTCGAGGCAGCGGGACTGTGTTTACAAGACGCGCACACAGAAAAGGAGCGTCAAAAAAAGGAGTCACAGCGAATGAAACCCACCGCCGAAATGAATCAATCGCGGTCACAATCACACTTTGATCCCAGTAAACAATTAGCGGTGTTAATTGTAGCTATTTACTGATCTCTGAGAGTCCTCTGCACTTTAGCGTTAACCGGCTTTTTCACCAAGCGAGCGGTTCTTTCTTAATGATTATGCAAATGTTATTTAACCGCTGTCATTAGCATCTTGTTTACTGTCCTGACAGCTCCTGACACAACTTTGATAGCTCCCGGTGTTAGCCCAACGCGGACAAGAAGCATTTTGGAACCGTTTTGCTTTAAGAAACAGCCCCACTTTCCTACAACAAGGCTGAAGAAGCACAGCGGAGAAATATCAGCTTATCTCTGCCAGCTCACACTTTCTCTTGACTAACTCTTACTGTACTTAGTCAAACTTCTGTCCTGTACATGGCACATGCACACACAACCACCAGTCACTTTCAAAGTAGTTTTAAACAGAATATGCGGTCTCTTTCTCGGTCTAAACTCTATTGCAGGGGGTGGTATTGGGAGAAAGAGAGAGGCAGCCATTTTAGAGCCCTAGCTACATAGACAATGGCTGGTCCAATGCAAAATGCTAGTCCTCTGTGCCTTTTCCGAACTACATGTGTGCTTAAACTGTGTCAAAGTGTGACAGTGCATGAGTGAGGGGTACCTGGTTTCTGTTAGGTGGTTGTCCAGTGTTTCCTGGGCTCATAGGAGGTGGATGATGGACCCTTTGTTGCCAACCCGGATGGACCCCACCATACTGACTGCTACCCATATCTCCTGCTGCCTTGTTGGCCCCGTCCTGATTGTTATAGTCTCCCTGTGGGTAATTTGGATAGCTCCTGGCCGAACTGGGGGATGTCAGAAGCTGGTTTAAAGTTGGTGTAGACGTAGGTTGTTGGTTTCCCATGTTATATCTCTGATTGTTATAGGAGGCAGCCATAGCAGTGGTTCCTCCTGCTGGCTGTTGCTTGCCTGGCTGCCCCCCAGCCGCCGGAGGCTGGTTATTACGCGGGGAATTCATGGCCCCGTAGCCCTGGCCCTGATAAGAAGTCCTATTCGGGAATGGGTTGTAGTTGTTGTAATGATTGGGGTAGCCGTGTTCGTGTGAATTAGGGGGATAAGGGTCCATCATGCCCGGCCCCGATGCAGCTGCCATGCCAGGGCTTTGTTGTCCGCCATGTTGATGAAAAGGGGGCCTGAAGTGCTGGTTGTAACCGTAAGGAGGTGGAGGGAAGGGGCCCGAATGATGGTGTCCCATTCCGGGATGGTTATTCCCCTCGGGTCCGCCAGAATCATTCTGATTACTGCTATTATTATTTACCCTGGGCAAATTGCCGTTCTTCATGTCAGGGTCCCCTCCTCCCCCAGCGTTCCCAGCCTCGGTCCCGTCCTGTAGCTCCTTCTGGCCGGGAGAGCCACCGTCAGCCCCTGCTTCCTTATTCTCATGCTGTTTCTCTCCCGCCACCGACTCATCCTGCGGGTCCCGGTCCGGCTTTTTGAGTTCGGATGGCGGGCTAGTGTTGAGAGTGGCGACGCTGGCGACCTGAGCGGCCATGATATCCTACTCTCTCCTGAGCCGTTCGCAGCCTCTCTCAATCAGCAACGCGACTATTCACAATAAAAATCCGAAGAACCATTGAATATAAATACAAGGAGATTCAGAAGAACGTACCCGCTGTCCCGGTTCATTCCCCCTCTGCCCTCCGTCCGGACCGCTCTCCGGTAATCCACCGCGACTCCGTGCAAGTTTAAACAGACAGGGGAAAGTTTTGCGAAAGAAAAACTCTATAAATACAGAGCCAGGGAGGTGAATTTCGCCGACACCAGTGAATGGTTATGTGTTGGAGGGGCTTCTGTTACAGGACGACAGCGAGAGAGCTAGATATCAACCAAAGCAGCACGAGGCTCCGCGAGACACAGCCATTTTACCGAGCTGTCGCGAGAAAACAAACACCCGGAGCGGATCCTGCCTCACACTGGATCCGGACTCTGTATAATGTCTAACAACAACATTGTTTATACATTTGAAGAGCCATTATTGGAGGTCTAATGCGTTTAAAATCGAGCTCATACATAAAATGGGCTCTTGTTAGAGACGCTTTCCTTTTAACATAAACAACTGGCTTTATTTGAATAAGAATGTGTTGCATATTGGAGAAACGGCTATGCAAATGAAGCAACACTGCAGTGAGCCCATTTCTGCTCATAGAATAAAATGTTTTCTATAAATTGAAAGATACGCAATTTATCCTATAGGAAAACTGGACAAGGCTAGCAAAAGTTAGCAAGCTGCATCTGAACTAGTTGAGTGAAATAATAAAAAAAAAGACAGTTTTGATATTTTGTTGACACAATTTAGGATTGCCTTTTTTTTTTGCTGTTTCTTTCATTTTTTCTTTTTTTGGCACATGGAGAAATATTCATCATAGCCATTTCTTTTTACCTATAAAGATTGTAACAATTGTGTTAAAACCATGTACAGTATATTGTCACACATTATTTTCCTTTTGCATATAGTCTACTTTTGGTTGGTTTGGTATTTTAAACTGCCTAGATTATATATCCTAAGAACTTCTTTTCTTATTATATAGGCCATCTACTGTGTTTTATATGCTTTGGAAAAACAAAATATTGGTAAATTGTGAATATTCCAAACTTTGCCACCACTTAAAATGATCTCACTACAAGATACCTAGGGCTAAATGGCTACATATTAATACTAAACAATTGCAATACAGCTTTTCTAGTTCTTGCCATTGCGCATTGTGCCTTGAAGTCAGCCATAACTATTCAACCATTGTGATTACAAAAATGACTTCATGCATGAGCAGTGTGTTCCTATTTGTTACATTAATTTCTGCACTTTATCTTATTAGCTTGTTAAAGGAGTGGAACAAAATAGGCTACAATGTCATATTCGGTTAGAGCGAGCTAATGGCTAGAAATGACTGCTCCCATACTGCTTCCATGTGTCTACAGCAGCAAATGAGGAGAGTGAGTAGCCTACAGTGGAGGGAAAGCATGAAATTACAACCTGTGCATGTCTGTGTGTGTGTATGTGTGTTAGGGAGAGAGGACAGAGGAGAATAGAAGGATGGGGGATGGACACAGAGCAGGAAGTGAGAATAGGAAAAGACACACACTTATGTTGGAAAAAGTGTCATGTTGTAAAGCTTCTAAAGTGTGCCATCACGTGTGTTATCTGTTAAAGTCACATCTCCACCACTAGGATGGGCACAAGGCATCAAGTCGTCCTATACAATTAGCAGGAGCAGAAAGCCTGGCTCTCCCCACCCCCTTTCTTCTTTCGTGCTCTCTCCTAGCAGCAGCAGCAGCAGCCTTCGTGTTGCCTTCAGGAGCCCCCGTAATTATCACGATCACACCACAGATCACACGTATCCAAGTGTTTAGGTAAAAATAACAGATTGGAAAGAAGTTTAGTCGCAGATACTACAGCTGCTACATTAAAGAAGGAACGTATGTGTAAGCTTAAGAAAACAGATATGGACATATAGTAAGAAATACTGCCTGCATACTTCATGAGTCTGGAGAGAAATTGTGTTTGATTAAAAAACAACAACAACAACACCACCACACTGACTGAACTAGATCAATACAAATTATACTTTTCCATGACTGAGTTAACTTGAGTTTTTGTTAATTTTGATTATGGAGAAAAAATGCAAGGCTGCTAGCTTTTATTGCACAGTTTATTATCTATTCTTGTACCCTAATGCATACAAACAAAGTAACATAATGAACTGAATGTGCAGTTGTCAAATAGCTGAATGTATTTAAGCAGGCAACTCTAAATGCAGTGATAGTGTTTTTTCACGAGCCTTGGGTAAAGCACTTGAACGCAGCATCAGTGCTTGCAAAAGCAGCAGAACTTTGCTATGTGAATGTGGGGGATGGGAACAGCACAGCCTGCTCTACTCAGCCCTTTCGCTCTACAATGCAGGTTTTTTTTGCACTCATAGTTCACTCTATACAGGGCAAAGATATGCTCTTTTGCTTTAAGTTTTACCCAGAAACCAACAAAATATCTCCATGTACTTGAGAGGTTTTGAGGTGCTTTTGTGTGTTTAATAAAGGAGATTGTGCAGGGTGGAGGGGCAGCTCAGCTGCTGTCTGCTTATATAGGCTAAGGGAGGAGTGTGTGTTTGAACACAGCGCAGAGACAGGGCTGTGAGAAGGGAGGGGGTAGGGAGCTGCGTTTTCTTTTTACCATAAACTTGGTGTATGTTATCAAGGAGTGCAGTCTCTCTTCTTCACTCTTTTATATTTTTGTAGCTCACATATAAAGAAGTACCTCATTACACTTTCTATGCTGCTTTCTCCGTCTTATTTTAGATGTTGCTTCAAAATGTGCTGTATTTTAGTAGCTCACCTTGAAAAATATTTATCGGTTATTCAGCTGCCTGTGCGCTTCTGTGTAGTTGCAAAGTGACTTTAAAGCACTAAGATCATGTGGTATGTTAAATCTCTGTGGGAGTGCAACAACATGATGCTAAAGACCTCATGTGCAGCTAAGAGTTTCATGCATTTATTTATGTGATTCTTGTTTTACAAGGATATGGTGTTCTCTGAGATGCTGTGTGCCTGTCTGGACAAGCTTAACAGCAACTACAATGACCCCTTATGCAAAATATGGACATTCATATTACTAACAATGCTTCTTTCTCAGTGCAGAAATCCTTATGTAGACTGTGAAAAGGCCATCTAACAGTATAGTTTACGGTTGGTATCACAACTGCTGCTCACATGCAGTCGCTGTTCTATAACTGTTACCACCCACAGATGATAAATGACTTGACAAAAGTGCTACCATGAAAACTTCTCACTGTAATTCTCTGTCATAATCCTGTCTGGCTCATGCAGAATACGCTTCACACTTCCCACATGAGCTTATAGTGTTGTGCCCTCTATCTGCCTATTGTCTCATGTAGCACTATTCAAAGCAGTGGAGGCTATATTCAGATTGCAGCTCATATGGTGCTGGCTGTTGTGGAGTATGTTTGAAAGTGAGAAGCAGAAGGTATGGTGGGAACAGCCTCTATCCCTCCCAGGGCGATGATTTAGGAGTGTTTACCATTGTCGTACCATTGCCTTCCTCTGAGGAAGACCATGATGCATCACCTTCAGCTTAATGCAGCGGCTTCCCTCACCATCAGACCAGCACTTACTTGGCCTGCATCCAGGAAACACTTTCTTATATTAGTGGTCAATTAAAGATATAAGGAGCAAATAATGAAAGTAAACATGCAAAGATTGTGGAAGATCATTTTTCATTCAGCTATTAAATAGAGGTGTGCAATATGGTGCTAAAAATTGAATTGTGATCGAGCTAATCTGGGAATTTTGGTGAATCGTGATACATTTACACTCTGCTCTTCTCTGTTGTTTTTACTGTAACAATGCCAGTGTTTTCGTTTTAAGTATTATGCTGATTATTGTATTTGATGTACAATAAATTTGTAGTAAAAAATTAGCAGTAGACTTCTGTGTAAGGCAGAAAGTATATTCCACTTTAATTTTCAGTTATGGTAAAATGATCTCTTTTTACTCTATTATGGAGGTCTTTGATATTCAGAAATATGCATTTTTTTTAATAATGTAACATTCACCGATTAATCTCTACTTTCCACAGCAAGAGTGTCACTTTTGTTGAGCGAGTTAACTGATGACTGATCATTGAGGAGTTTTTTCTCTTTTTATTTTAATCCCCTGGGATCCAGTCTGGGAATGGAGCCATACAATCACCAAGACAACCCAATAATGTGGCGTGGAATTTCCTAACAAGAGCCGAGCTGAATTCGGACACACACAGATGCACAACTCACGTGTACAATAGCTAAACACAGCCCAAACCTGACACTAATGTGCACACTGTGAATTTATGGCAACATAGAAGCGGTCATTAATGCTCGCTTGTGCCAAAAATCAGCAGCAGCAGTCCGTCAATGACCCTGTCCTGGCCACACACACTAAAACAACACACACACAATTACTACAGTTGGGCCGCGTCCAGGTGGTTGCCAGGCAGCAGTTGGACGCATAGTCTGGAGTGTGTAGGGGAAGGAAGTGGCACTTGAGGAAGTGCAATGGGCGTCCGACTAGTTCCCAGTCAGTGTGCACACTGGGCCCAGCAGTGTAAAAATACACCCACCTACAGCACATTACAATAGTGTATGTATTTAATGGACAACAGCTAACATAATGGATTTGTAATTAGGGCTAAAAAAATGAATCAGATTAATCATGATTGCTCGATTATTTAAATAATTGGAAACTAATTTAGTAATCGAATAATCGTTAACTGGAGTATACAGACTCTAAAACATGACATTT